>KN480305.1:0-10600 GCA_000787095.1 Periophthalmodon schlosseri
GACATTGCAACATTCTATAGGACAATAATATTTTATTCAGAGGTTTATTCACTAATGGAAATGATTAGGCTCAACACTTGTGCGTTTGCACTTTGCCATGAAATATCCAAAAAGTAATGTAACAAATAGGATTTTTAAGTAACTTTTGGATCATGGGGCATCATCTGATTGAATAGAATGGATGATGTTTATAATTTCTAATTTTTTAAGCAACAACACATCTGACTTTTCCAATTGTTAAACACTAACAAGGTTATAAGTGTGATAGAAAGTGTATAAGGTTGAGGTAAGAAGCCAGGTCAGGCTAAATTAGCGTTGGTGAGATATACGCACTGATAATCCTATGTTAAAATAGATTATTATTACATTATTTACATATTTGATACAGTTTGTGATTAAACATATGCTTTTGAAAGTTGTCTCTTGTTTGATGAATAAGGAACAAAAACAAAGCTAGAAATCAACTGTGAAGTTACCCGTTGGACCCAGAACCCGGATCACCATTATGACGTCACATTCTATAATCTGAAAAACGCCAATAGGCCTACTAGAAAAGTTACATAGCACAACCCTGACATATATGTATATATTTTTTCAACATGAAAATGAATGCAATCTTTTGATAAATATGAATCAATGAATAAATTGCCTATAACGTATATTTACAAAACAAATTAATTAAACAAGCTAACGTTATTTAGCTTCATACCTGCTGATTATGATGCGCTGTTTTCATCCTTACACTGTGCTCTGATCTAGGCCCAGCTGCTGTCCTCCATGCAGCTCGCCCCTGACCACATGCCCCCGCCCAGCTCCCTGCTCCTGCCCTCCCCCATGGCCAATCCGCCCGCAGGCCCCAGCAGAGGCAGCACTGGTGCTGACTTTGCACCCAACTACATGCCTCTTTTCCCAGAGCAGGTTCCCCCCAGCACTCAGCCCATCTCTTCCGGGCCTCCTACTCTGACCCACGACCCTCTGACGCAGTGCCTTCCACCCTCAGATCTGTCCTCCCCCGCCCCCCCTACTCCCTCGCTGGACAGGACAGTTCTAAGTGATGCGCACACGGCCCCGCCTACCACCCACAATGGAGTTCCCAGCTCGGACTATGGCTCTATATCCTCACAGCCGGCTCCTCCTCAGCTCCCAGCTCTAGCCTCGATTCCCTCCCCTCCCGTGGCTCAGACGTTCGCCCTCCCACAGCCGTACCAGCCCGTCGGTGCCAACAAAAACCGTCCTGTGAAACGCATCGCTCCAGCCAGTGCACTGCCCGCCCCACACCTGATCCTCACAGGTAAGGGGCTGTTGCGTCTTTTTGCCACTGAGTCACATTTCAAACTCCACATGGAAAGGCAAATGAAACGGGAACATCTTAAAACTGCCTTTGGAACACAAATATTTCTCACATTATATAGCTTTTTGATCAAATGGTGTGACCCAGTGGAAATGCATAATTCGAATGAGTACTTCATTCAGTTCAGTCAAACCCCTAATTATTTGTCACTCATGTTATGGTCCGTTAAATATTTCTTTGGAGTGTAGGTTCTGATATAAAAACTAGAGATGGACTTGGCTGGGATCCAGAATACACAGTTCTTGAATACTTTACGAGATGTGAGTCTGATCACCAGTGAATCTCCCTGTTTTCAAATGGGCGTGATTGACAGGTAGATTAGTCACACGCAGTCACACGCATGGGCCATATTTGAAAAAAATAAAGGAAATCAATATCACAGAGGGCTGAAAAACATGGAGAATTTCTGCAGAATCAATGAGAAAAGAACTTAACTCTGTTAATCTGAGGTGAGATAAATTTGATTTTATTTGTAAATCATAGGTGACCAATGAGCTCCTTTGTTTCACATGTGTCACTGACAAAACAAATCAGATCGCACAGTCATGTTTGACTGGCCTTGAGACTCAGCGAAGGACGTGGGGACCAGACTGATATCAATCTGTATAAAAAATACAGAGCGATATCAGTCTGGATTTGCTAGGCAAGAGATGGACCATAATAGAGAAATAAGGCTTTTAATAAGGCCCTTAGACAATCAAACGTTAAAGCAAAGCCGGTATATCCTCCTCCTGCCAAAACAACCTTCTCATTTCCAGTTCTAATTTTTTATGCTATGTGCCAGTTTGTTTATCGAAGGTTGTGATATTAATTGTAAAGTGTTTCTGTGCTGTGCCTGCCCCACACTGCCAGCTCAGTCCTCGTTATCTTGGCCTACATCATCAGCGGTATAATACCCCCTACAACTGAAGCATAGCCAGACTAGACGAGACTGGACTGAACTGGAATTGTTATACTTTGGAGGAAAGTAATCAAAAAATATCTGCCCAAAAATATCGTCAGAGCTCATCAGGCATCGGCTTCTCTGGATTCTAAACAATCAGACATTGGCTATGAAAAAAACATACTGGTTGATCTCGCATGGGTGGTGAATGTAGCTTGTAAAGAATTTTGCTCCATGCTTCAGGTCCCTTCTCCAGCCATGCCAACGCTGTGATTGTGACGCCCACACACCTGAAGGCCGAAGTGGTCCCTAGTACAGGAGTGGTTATAGCGTCCTCTCCTCTGGCTGGGGTAAGCCTCTCACAGTCCAATAGAAACAAATACATTTAAATCCTCTCCATGTCATAGTGTACTGTTTGTATAGTTTCATGCCAAATACTTATTCCATAGAGGAATAAATTATTATAGAATTTTTGAAACCTGAGCGTTACATCTGTATTATCTCTCCTCCTGTACTGCTAACCTAACAGTGTTTTGTTTTCTTGTGTGTTCTAGTCTCCAAACTTTAACGTGGTGTCTCAGCCTCAGAACTCCCCTCAGCCGTTGATACAAAATGACACCGGCTTTTCTTCCAGTCACAAAAGCTCCAGAGCCTCACCCAGCGCTGGTAAGATCCTTACCAGCTTGTGCTGACGTGTCATTCTTTTGCCAACAGGGCACTGTATGGTACTGATTTGGGCAAAGGCTTCTACTTTTAAACTGTCAACTTTCTACCGTATGCTTTATCAAACTAGACTGACTAGACTCTCAGTAATCTAAGATGTACATAGTGTCATATAACATAAAGGCCTCCTTTGTCTGGGCAGCTCACAGCCGGTCGGCCTCTGGCTCCCCCTGTGGGGTAGACCAGGTGCCCAGTCCTCAGTCTTCCATCAGCAGCAGCGGCTCGCCACTAGTGAAGAATGAACAACATCAGGTTTGTGTGCTTATTTGTGTAAATAGTGTACCTGGACCTGCTTAAAAAGTTATTCTTTGAGTGTTTTTAGTACAATTGTACTCTGTATTATAGTTTAAATAAAATTTGTCATTCTTATGAAAACTGCGCCCTATACTACGAAGCTGGAGAGAGAGTGCAGCGTGGAGACGTGAGGAACGGCATAAGCATCAGCACATTTATTCTTGTATCAAATAGATTTATAAAGAGGAATGATTTAAATGCATTTAGTTTACATGCTATTGCTACATGAAATATACTATGTTAATTACATTAACAGAGCCAGTAGTGAGCCCACTTCATATTACTCCTTACAATACGAGAGCAACCTAAAGTACAGTTGTTATTTTTGCTTCAGTAAAATGTTTGATTTAAGCAACTCTTGAGGTTAAATGTTTCATGAAGTGATGATCCAATAAATGTTACCTTGTAACATTTACCTATATTATTTAGTCTGATGTATTTAAGATTTCCTGTTATCCCTATTCTCTAATGGTTTCCATGTTGTGTTTGGTTGACAGGGCCGCAGGTCCACACACATCTCTGCTGAACAGAAGAGGCGCTGCAACATCAACAACGGCTTCAAAACACTCTGTACCCTGGTGCCTCCCCTCAAGTCCCAGTCCAATGTAAATCTGCTGCTTTTTTACTGTGGCATTCATGTTTAGAAAGGTTTAGGAACAGCCCTGTATGCTCAGACACACTTCACAGTGCAACTACATGCTGCTTATTTATTATACAGAAGTACATTAAGTACAGATCAGTAATGCACTGGTCTAATTGTGTGTGTGTTTGTGTGTGCTTTACAGATCAGTAATGCGGTCACATTGCAGAAGACTGTGGAGCACATTGGGAAGCTGCAGCAGGAGAGGCAGCAGATGCAGGAGGAGGTGCGCAGGCTCAAGGAGGAGATCGAGGAGCTCAACGCCTCTATCAGGTCTTCTGTCTGCTCCTGTCTGCTCCTGTCTGCTCCTGTCTGCTCCTGTCTGCTCCTGTCTGCTTCTGTCTGCTCCTGTCTGCTCCTGTCTGCTCCTGTTTGCTCCTGTTTGCTCCGTTTGCTCCTGTCCACACTCTACCCAGGCCCATAGTCTCACGTCTTTACTCTATGTGCCCCTAGCTCATGTCAGGAGCAGCTCCCTGCCACCGGAGTCCCTGTCACACGGCACAGATACGACCACATGCAGGAGAAGTTCAACGAGTACGTCCAGATGCGTACACTGCACAACTGGAAGTTCTGGGTCGTATCCTTCACTAAAACTTTGTGTACACGTGTCAAATGCCACTGCAACAGCTCAATAGTGGGCCGGTTAGAACACTGTCATCACTGCTGGTGGTTAATACGTGCCCATGCTTCACAGATTAAACTCACTTTTGCATTTTTTATGGATATAGAAATCCCTATATTGTTAGTACCTGGAAGTATATCTCTTTTATCAGACAGTAAAGATACAACTCAGATGAACCCATTAGATAATGTAGTCATCACTTTAAATTACTTTTTATATTGATTAGTGCTAGATAATTTGGTCTGGAGGGATGGCGATTAACACGTAGTTGTTAGCATGTTAGCTTCTGTTGCTATAAACAAGCCTAAAATTACGGTTTGCTTTATTTTATGGTGTAAGTTGAGATAAGGCTTGTAGGTGGTAAATTTGTTTTTAAAGTTACTTCTGCAAACACGTTAACTACCCCAAAACATTGTCCTAACCTTAATCCTCACCTTGACGTAATCATGTTTCTAAACTCTAAACTCTAAACCAGACCCTATTCCCTAACCCATAACCTTAACCCCTTTCCTAACTTCTAAACTTCATCACTTTGAATGACCAATCACAGCAGACACCCCGACATTCTAGCATTAACCATGTACATCTTGGATTCATCCATTTTAGACGAGCTGGGCTGTTTTAGATATCATTTATTATTATCATTTGTCTTTGTGCTCTCTGTTTCTGAATGTTTCATGTAAAGCCTTGACCTTGTCCACTGCAGTTCAGCATCATAATCAAGCCTCTGTTCGAGTCCTTTAACGGCATGGTGCTCACCACGAGCCGGACCGAGCTGTGCCAGACCACGCTGCAGTGGCTGGACCGACACTGCTCTCTCCCAGCACTCAGGCCCAGTATGTACACTTCTTATTTGGTCATGGTTGTATTGGAGATAGTAACTCATTCTACTGTCTGATTTGATGTAATCATTAAAAGCAACTTTAACATCTTTACAAGATAAATGTTTCTTTATTACTGAAAAGACAAAAATTAGGTCAGTTAATATTGACGTCTCCTTTTTGTTGCAGTGGTGCTGAATACACTTCGCCACCTGTGCACAAGCACCTCCATCCTGACTGAGCCCACCCTGCTGCCCGATGAAGCTCTGAAGGCCGTATCACAGACAGAACCCTAGACTCTTTGTCCCAGCATGCACCTCCTTGTCCAGTCTTCCTCCTCTGGACTAAGTATCCCAGCATGCATCTCCTCCTCTGAACTCCGTATCCCAGCATGCACCACTTCCTCTGGACTCCATATCCCAGCATGCCTCACTTCCTCTGCACTCAGTATCCCAGCATGCCTCACCTCCTCTGGACTCAGTATTCCAGCATGCACCTCCTTCTCTGGACTCCATATCCCAGCATGCTTCACCTCCTCTGGACTCCATATCCCAGCATGCACTTCCTCCTCTAGACTTTGGCCATGTCCCAATTCGACAGTTGCACACTTCGTCGGCTGCATTTGAAGGGCACTTGCGTAACTTCCGGTGCGACATGGCCGGAATGTGGCCAATAAATGTGCCCTGCGTTTCCATGGAGATCGGCCGTAAATGAAGCGCGCATCCAAGCACACTTTGCGCATTGCTATGTCCCATCATGCACTTCTTCTACGGGAGAAACAAGGTATATTCTCTTAAAGTTATGTAATACTAGCTACAATTGGGAAAAAAATCACTTATAATGTTATATTTGCCTATTGATATTAAAAGGGAAAGATTAATTCCTTACTTCATTCAATCTAAACAGAAATAAACGGCTGCGCCGACGACACCTTGACTCTTCTTCTACGAAATAATAAAGAATTAAAAATAAAACTGTAATTATTTCAGTGTCCATTTTACACGTTTGTCATGAGTCAACAGCTGTATAGCTCATTAGTCAGCAGCCGTCACGGTTGCTAGGCGACGTAACATAAGCACACAGACAGTGGTTGAAGTACGCTCCATGCTGTGGGCATGCCCCATTTCAGCACGGCCGGAGGAGTACCCTTCATCGGCTGGGTACTTTGAACAGTACTTCGAATTGTGCAACCGTCAAACCACCTCCTCCTCTGGCTCTATATCCCATCATGCCTCACCTCCTCTGGACTCTGTATTCCAGCATGCACCTCCTCCTCCAGTCTTCCTCCTGTGGTTCTGAGGGCTCCAGGCACAATGTTTCTGCTCATTAAGTAAAGCAAAATCAAAAATAGCTTTTTATTTAATTTAAACTACTACCTTCTTGTCTGAGGGAAGGATTTTCAGATTTTAAGTCAGAGAAGAATGATCGCCTTGCGATATTTAAAAGACTTTGTGCAAAAAAGGGAAGCTGTTTTTATATCTCACTCTCTTTGTATGGGATTATGTGGATTTTCATGGTTTACCAGCAACCAAAGTGTTTTCTATTGGATTGTAAAGTTTGACATGATTCAAAAACATATGAGCTTTATTGTATAATGCATCCCTTATCTGCTCAGGGGAATGTTAGGCTAGTTTTGCAGCTTTTAAATCAGTTTTTCACATGAATGCTTGAAGTGTACAACAATCACAGGTCTATACATATATTCATATACATAATATGAATATGAATATATATAACAGAGGGCTGGGTACTGCCAAATGTTTTGAAGTTACATGGGGTCAGTAGTAGGGTTGTCAAAAGTAACAAAAATCAAATGCTGATCGATACTAAAACTAGAATCGAAACTAGATACTCATTTGAGCAGATATCAATGCTAAAAGTCACATTTACAGGACAGAAATGAGACAGAAATGACCTTTCCTGAATAGCTTTAGAATGATCTTGAGCTGTATCTTTCACAAGTATAAGACACATAGACTAGCATACACCCATGGACCACTATGGAACCTACTGGACACTGAGGGATTACACAGTTATAAGGCCACATGGGAATAGAAAAGAAAGTACCGTACTTTGATTTAACACATTCTGTTGTCTAAAGAGTATTTGGAATTATCAGTGTGGTATCAGAATCAGTATTGAGTATCAAGTCTATTCCTTAGTATCAAAATCAAATTACTGACTAGTGGTCAGTAGGGATGAAATGGAGCCACGAGTTTCCAAAATTCCAAATTCAGACGTTTTAAATCCAAAATCTAAATCAAATTCTCCACCAGTAATTGTCTGATGTATTTCTCAGTACTACAGCGGCATTGTCTAGTGGTACCCAGCCCTTCTCTTTGGGGACATGTGACTCAGCAGCTCAGGGCTAAAGCAGGTGAGCAGATGGACTCCTCCGCAATGAACAAATCAATCAGGATTTCTATTATGGTACATGCACACTTCCATTTTTACACTAATACAATGAACAAGAGCCATTTAAGATATGTTTAACCGTCCAGTGAAATGGTATGTGAATAGAAGCATTGTCTTAGTCATAATGTCTATTTTTTTTTTATTTGGTTGGCAGTGCAAAAGTGTATAATTGAAATGTCATATTTAAAGGAGCCATGTATAAGTTTTAGATTTTAAATTCCATAAACATGACGCGTGTCCCTAGATACGAGGTAAACATTTTCAAATCAAATATAGCTTTTACCAGTAACAATTGTAAATCTGATTTATTATCCAATCAGAAAGCAGAATGAGCCTCACATGATTCTGTCATTTGGGTTGCCTGTTTCAATGCTGAAATCCAGTTGGTTTAAACCTAAAAAGACTTTCTCTGATCTGAATCGTCATTACCTAAACAGCAGCACCAGCAGCCAATCATTCATCAGTGCTAGTGCAATGCAGTAGGCTATATACTGTCCATATACTCAGAATGAGAAAAACTTGTATATGTCCAATATCCGCAGGCTAAGGCACTGGCAACACAGGTTCAGTTGTGATTGTAGTACCTTTTTAAAACTGGGCAGACTACTTACAGTTCCTTTAATTATTAATATCACTCAGCCTTATCAAAAGCAGCCTTAATCCCGTCCACAAAGTGTCCTTCCTCTCTGGGTTCTTGCACTATGCCGAGTTTACATGGGATTTCAGACAAAAGCTCCTGAATGTACAGCACAGCCTTCCGCGCCTGTTTTGAAAATGACTTAGGTCTGAATTATTTTTAAAGTGACATTAAAGATGGCGAGCATTTGTTTGAATGATGCTTCTCTGATCCCATTCTGTACATATAGTTGTGTGTTAGTGGTGTGTTTGGCAGTTTGATCTATGCCCATGTTCAGTCCAACAAACTTGTATATGTCATGAAAATTAAACATATTTTCTTAAACTTCATGTATTGTATTGTGTGTGTACTCAAAAGACCAGTATATACGGAGAGGTGGGTACTTGGTTACTTATACTCAAGTACAAGTACAAGTTTACTTGAGTAATTTATGTCAAATACTTGGATTCAATGGACCTTAAATATAGCTTTTACTGGTAACAACTGTAATGCTGAGTTATTAATAATTACAAAAACATAGGACATGAAGGCCAAGTTGTTTAATTTGGTGTTTTGGTTCAAGATGATTATCCAATCAGAAAGCAAGATGAACCTCATTTGGGTTGCCAGTTTTAATGCTAAAATCCAGTTGGTTTAAAGCTAAAAGGCCTCTCTCTGATCTGAATGGTCACTACCTAAACCCCAGCACCTGCAGCCAATCATGAATCAGTGCTAGTGCAGCCTCTGCAGCTCAGTCAATTCTGGAGGTTCTGAGCTTTCACGTGAGGCCTGTCCATAAACTGAGAATGAGAAAAACTTGTATGTGTCTCTATCTGCAGGTTAAGGCACTGGCAACACAGGTTCACTTGTGACTGTAGTATGCCTACCTTTAAAAGGAAAAAAAAACAAAAACGTTAAGAGCTCATTATCAGGCAGTTTAAGTGTAAACTAGTACAGTACACTGTTCCTCCACTGGATGACAGTGAAGGCACAGGTCATTTAGAGTGGACGGATGCCACAAGATGCTCACTAATTGCAGTTTGGAGATGGATTGGGTTTGGTACCTTACAACTCTTTATGTCTTGTCAATGGTTAAGAAAGTGAGTGGGTGAGTTAAGGTAATGCCAAGTAATTAGTACTGAACTGAAAAAGTATTTGCTGCAGGCGCGAAACTCTGTTCTTATGAAGTGACTCAAGTTAAAGAGGAAGAGTACGTGTGCTGACGGGTACAGAGCAGTGGCCGCCCACCCTGTGGTTCCGGAACAAAATTTCCCATTCATTTTTCTCATAGATTTTCTCCCCAAAAAAAAAAAAAATTAAAAGTCCTTGCTCAGGGTTAATCAGCTACGTGGTAACTAGTGACCACAAGACCTATAGGCCTATATTTTATATAAATATAATGTTTCTGAAACATTATAAACCTCAAAGTTATTAAAACATTTTGCTGAATCTTGCATTTTAAACGGCCTTTTTGGACTTAAAACAACTGCTTTATGGATATTAGTCAGCATGTAGCTGGTCTCCCCCCGTGATGTCTTTGAGCCTCACTGTGGAGCTCAGCAGTGACAGCCTGCTCAGGTTCTGGAAGAACATTTTCCATTCTTTTTTCACATCGGCTTTTCGAAAAATTCAAATATTAAGAGTTCAAAGTTAAATATACTTTAATGTTTCAAAACAAGAAATAATACACAAAATCTGATATTTTCAAAGGCACAAAAATGAGACAACGTAAATGGTGCAAGAAACACAAATGTTCAAATCATTTCATATTGTCTGCATAAAGCTTTTGTCACTTGCAAACTTACTCACAGTGGGAAGAGAAACCACAGCTTTGACTCAAGTAAGAGTACTGTTACTTCAATAAAATATTTCTCAGGTAGGAGAAAAAGTATCCTGCTAGAAAAGTTAAAAGTACTCTTAAAAGTACAATTTCTTTTAAAAAAAAATCCTCAACTAAATGTAAATGTAACTGGACTACTACCCACCTCTGGACTGTTTTTTTATCTGTTGCAATCCTGGGCTTATTAGGATACAACAGAAAATGTATACACTCATGTTACAGATTCATTTAAATCCATTGTATATTCACTGAATAATTGTATAGTGATACACCATAATTCATCAAATAAATAATCACACTTTAAAAATGTCTATAAATAAATAAATAAATACATAAATGTGATAGTCAGCTGAAAGCAGTGGTGTTGCAGTGGCTCCCCCCGCCGCGCTTTTTTA
>KN480306.1:0-25314 GCA_000787095.1 Periophthalmodon schlosseri
TCCTCCAAACACAACAAGTTGAGTTTTCTAGTTCAATTTTGGTTTCATCTGACCATATGACATTCTCCCAGTCCTCTTCTGGATCATCCAAATGCTCTCTAGCAAACTTCAGACGGGCCTGGACATGTACTGGCTTAAGCAGGGGACACGTCTGGCACTGCAGGATTTGAGTCCCTTGCGGCGTAGTGTGTTACTGATGGTAGCCTTTGTTACTTTGGTCCCAGCTCTCTGCAGGTCATTCACTAGGTCCTCACCGTTCTTGTGATCCTTTTGACCCCACGGGATGAGATCTTGCATGGAGCCCCAAATCGAGGGAGATTATCAGTGGTCTTGTGTATCTTCCATTTTCTAATAATTGCTCCCACAGTTGATTTCTTCACACCAAGCTGCTTACCTATTGCAGATTCAGTCTTCTCAGCCTGGTGCAGGTCTGCAATTTTGTTTGTGGTGTCCTTTGACAGCTCTTTGGTCTTGGCCATAGTGGAGTTTGGAGTCTGACTGTTTGAGGTTGTGGACAGGTGTCTTTTATACTGATAACGAGTTCAAACAGCTGCCATTAATACAGGTAACGAGTGGAGGACAGAGGAGCCTCTTAAAGAAGAAGTTACAGGTCTGTGAGAGCCACAAATCTTGCTTGTTTGTACTCCCCCATTGCTTTCTAACACTACAGCAATATAGGAGTATAGGAGGGCATCTGACACACAGGGATACATTATATACATTATATATGATAGAAGAATTAAGCTAAAAGGTCTGAACAGTTCCAATGACACATTCTAACCTTCTGCATTTTTCACATGTACTTTTACAAACATTTCAGATATTTTAAAATTTTCCATTTGTTTGTTTCTTATCTCATCTGAGCATTTCAGCATTTTTAAACCGAGTTTATACCAGTGCCAACTCAGAACTCTTCCAACAATGCGATGCGTTCACGACCTACTGAAAAAAACGACAAGCCAATGTGACTTTTTCACTCAGACTCAGAAACATTAATTCAGAATATTTGGCTTGATTTGAGAAAATGAATAAATAAATAAAAATCTGACAATGAGAAATGTTGTTTGATATTTAAGAGGCTTCATTGTAGTAATGGGCAATACTGTGATTTTTATGTCTATCTGATACCAAATAAACAAATATTGTGATATACGATACCGATAATGAGTTATATATTAAAATGCATTGAAACTCCTTTATTATAATGAATTTGACCTGTGCATTTAGAAGCTGTATATGAAGAGTTCAATAGCAAAAATAGATATGTCCCTTTTGAAAATGCCAAAAAGTGTGTTTCTTTTTTCTTACAATCTTCTAGCGATATTATCAATGACAATAATGTATAGTGGATTTTATCAAGAAGTGATGGATATATATTTATTATATATTTATATATTTACTTTATATACATGTTGACAGCAGTAAAACAGATTTGTCTTATGGAAACAGTTCACTGTTGAGAACTTTTAAGCTTAAGTTTTTTTAGTGTGAGAAGCAATCATAGACTGTATATATAAATGGTCATAGCTAACCTGCTAGCCGCCGCATTCCAAATTGGGCGCACTTCCAGCTTCATCGACTCTAGGTCCAATTAACTTTCTATTGAAAAACTGTCGCTCCTCTCTCTGTAACTGCTGCAGTTAGACTCGTCATTTTGGTCTTAAAATGTTCATATTAACCCGCTCTAGAGCGAGTTTTACGGGTTTTATGTCGCTATTTTGTTTTCGAAATTAAGATACGAACATTAATAACAGACCAGTCAGGCCTTAATGAGCATCATTTGGCTGGAGCTGAACGCTATGGGTGACATCACAATCCCTTAGTCCACTTGTTTGTACAGTCTATGGAAGTGATACTCACGATACCTTCATATCAATACACTTATCATACCATGGACTGTTTAACGTGACAGTAGCTCAGTTGGTCAGAGTGTTTGTCCACTGATCCGAAGGTTGGCGGTGCGATTCCAACTCCCACAGATGAATGCTGTCATTGTGTCCTTGGGCAAGACACTTAACTCATCTCGACCCCAGAGTGTGTGTGAATGGGTGAGTGGTTCCTTGATGTAAAGTGCTTTAAGTGTCTTTGAAGATGGAAAAGTGCTGTATACAAATGTGACCATGACCAGAGTTAGGGTTATGTGCTTTTAGTACAGTGCAATTTATGTGAATTTATCAAGCAATATTAAAGAAAAAACAAACATACATCTTTTTAAATACATATGAAAGTCATTTGGACATAGACAATACATCTTGCAGGCTAAAATATTGTGTTTGTTACCCTTAAACAGCAATACACGTACACAGTGAGAGCATACAAATATATTTACACAGTTTTCTAACACCATTGACAATAATTACAGTATCAGGCTGGGTTCACATTCCTGCATGGTTTAACCTGATTTAGTCCTGTTCTAGTCCTGGTTTAGTTCCAGTTCAGTCCCACTTTTGATGTGTTGTGTGCAAATGTGAACGCAGCCTTAGACTAGTATTGATTTCGGGAGTAAATAATTCAACAATCAGCAAATATGGACAAAACATGGAGGAGAGATGATCAAAGGAAGAATGATTTTAGCCAAAAGTCATGAATCAGATGAATAAGTCATACGTTTGTGGTTGAGCTGTCAGAGCCGTGAGAACGAACGAAACTCCGATGGTCTCAGCAAGTATGAGCTATCGGGGAGCGCCATTTTAAACACATCTGCGATATTCAAATCTTTATATGAAATGAAACTGAGTCTGATGGATCTGAGGAAGAGAGAGAGAGACCTCCTCAAAAATCAATCAAGGAGCCGTCTGTCTGCATCCTCTGCTCCATCTGACCCTCTCCTCTGCATCCTCTTCTCCATCTGACCCTCTCCACTCATCCCCCTGCCCTGTCTTCTCATCCTCTGCATCCTCTGACCCTCTCCTCTCATCCTCTGCTCTTCTGACCCTCTCCTCCCGCCTCTGCTCTTGTGTATTATTTGCAGTATATGTACAGTCCTCTCTCACCTGTCTGGCATTAGATCGATGACCATTGTTCCGCTGGAGGTAGTTATCGCTGTCTTCCTCAAGGTCACGTCCGATCGATGAGTTCACAAAGAAAACACCTTAGACGGACCATAGGTTTAAATATTTCACAGTTTCAGAATTTCCCACAATTTGTAAACAATTTTATGTGGCAGAGTGGTTATCCTGTCTCCCCGTCTCAGTAACGAAGTTGTGGGTTAGACTCCTGATCTCTCTGAGTGAAGTTTATATAGCTTTACATGAAGGAACCACGTCCAATCCCAACATAGCTCCCAGGAACCACTCACCCATTTACACACAGAAAGAGGGGACAAGGTGGGTTAAGTGTCTTGCCCAAGAACACAACAACAGCATTCATCTGTGGTAGCTGGAATCCCACCGTCAACCTTTGGGTCTGCGAATCTGACCGCTCAATCGTTGATGTTTTCGTCGAGAGCAGGATTCAAACTGCCAACCTTCCGATTAGTGGACAAAAACTCTACCAACTGAGCTGCTGTTTCCTGTCCGCGCATGTCCTCCCTGTGTTACTGTGGCAGAGTGGTTATCCTGTCTCCTCCTCTCAGTAAGGAGGTTGTGGGGTGAGACTCCCGATCTCTCTGAGTAGAATGTGCATGTCCTCCCTGTGTTACTGTAAGAGTGGTTATCCTATTAAAAATCGAATTAAAATTGTTCATATCTGTCCAGATTGTGTGCACTTTTGAACACTAACCTTTAATCCGTCGTCTTTGTTTACTAATTTCTTAGCCAAATTCCTCACGGCACATTACCTTCTCTCTCCCTCTCTCTCCTCTTTCCGGGAGGAGGAGGAGGAGGGAGGACAAGGTCAGCGCGATTTGCCCGAGGAGGTGTCGATCAATATCATTTGGTCAATAAGTTCTTTATTAGCAGCGCGAAACCTGGGAGCGATATCATTTTGGAGTATAAACACTTTTCTTCGGCTCGAGCGGCGGAATATCGAACCAAAGCACCTCAAAAGTCAAAATTTGGTTTGTGATGTTTTTGAAATTTGAGTTTTTAATTTCTTCGTTTGTCCTGGTTTGGAATTGTTCGTATTGATTTGCGGCGTTTGCATAATTATCGATCCAAAACGTGATGGCTCTTTAATGTGCCGGATGAGAGAGAGAGCGGGAGAGGGAAACGACGAGGAACTTTGAACCTCTGTGGCAGCTGGTTGTGGATTTATTTATTATTTATTTGTCGTAATATCAGAAAAAAATAAAAATCTGACAGATCTGGAGTCTAACCCACAGCCTCCTTACTGAGAGGAGGAGAAGGGATAACCACTCTGCCGCAGTAAGGAATTTGTGTATTCCATATATCTTGAAACCTATTGTTGATTGGTTCCCCGTATCCATAAGCCAAACCAATCCTGGTATTGCTTTTGTTAAATCGTATATGCATATTTCCTGACACTGTCCCTCTTTTGTCATCATCATCACGCTATCATCGCTGGCCTTTTTGTATAAGTAACATACCCTGCCTCGGACTACCCATAATCCCCCAGAGATGCGGATAAAGACGCCAATTTCCATGTAAAAGACTTTCATTACGGCGTTAGCTTAGCGACGCGGCGTTAGCGAGGTTCCGCGTGGCTAACAGCGGACCCCAAACTTCATTTATATTAGATGTAGCGGCGAGCGGAGCAGTGCGGCGAGGGCATTAGCATTAGCATAGCGCATGTGATTACAAGAGCGTGTGTTAGTACGTCTGCGCTCTGCGGTCGCTGTCCTCCTCAGCCCCGAGAGCAAGATACAACAGGATCTAATAGAGACGAACAAGAAGAGCGGGTTAATAATGAATGAGAGAGAGAGGGGGGGAAAGGGGAAGAGGGGGAGGGAGAAGAGGAAAGAGAGCGACTACAGGAGGAGGAGAGGAAAGACGGAGAGGATGTACAGAGGAAGAGAAAGGCGGAGAGGAAGAGAAAAGGAAGCGACTACAGGGCAAGGAAGAGAGGGGAGAGAAGAGAGAGGGAGAAGAGGAAAGAGAACGACTACAGGAGGAGGAGGAGAGGAAAGACGGAGAGGATGTACAGAGGAAGAGAAAGGCGGAGAGGAAGAGAAAAGGAAGCGACTACAGGGCAAGGAAGAGAGGGGAGAGAAGAGAGATAAAAGAGAGAGCTGACGTGCCGGCAAAGAAAGGGGGATAGAGAGACAGAATCGAGAGGGAGAGAGAGAGAGAGAAAGAACAGACCAACTACAGGGGGAGGATGAAGAGAGAGGAGAATGAGAGAAGATCCATGGAATTGGATAAAATAGAGAGAGAGAGAGAGAGAGAGAGAGAGAGATAAAGAAAGAATATAGGGAGAGTGCACACTTGGAGGTACAAGGCTGTCGTAGGTCACTCCTCTGTACTCCTCTGAGGAACTTCTCCTCTCCCCTCTCTCTCCTCTATCCTCTCCCCTTCTCTTTGCATCCCTCTCTTCTCCCCTCCTACTCCTCTCACTCCTCCTCCTCCTCTATTTCCCCTTCTCCTCCCTATCTCTTTTCACCTCTGTTCTCTCCCTCTTGCCATTCTCTCTCCTCTCTCTCCTTCTATCCCTCATTCTCCTCTCCCCCCACCTTCACCCTTCTTCTCCATCTCTGTTCATTTTTTCCTTCTGTCCATAGAGTCTAATGTGATGTGATTTTAATAAACTTCTCTGATGTTCAAAAACATTTTACACTGATTAGAGTTTGTCTTTGAAAGCATCGGTCGACCAAGGCTCACCCACCCCTCCCCTTCTCTCACTCTCTTTTCTCTCTCCTCTGTCTTCACCCTCTCTCTCTCCTACACTCTTCTCTCTATCCCGCTCTCTTCTCTAACCCCTCTTTCCTGTCTTTCTTTCTCTCTCTCTCTACTTTTACTTTTTTCTATGTCAGTCCCTGCCTCCATCCCCTCTCTTGTCTCTCTCTGCCTCTGTCTCCTTTCTCTCTCTCTTCACCTCTGCTCTCTCTCTCTGCAGTCACCCTCCCATTCTTTCTCGCCCCACCACCACCCTCTCCTCTCTTTCTATCTCTTTTTCTCCCTCCATCCCTTTCAACCCCTCCTTCTCTCTCCCTCTTTTTCCTACATTACCCTCTTACTTGCTCCTCTTTTCTCTCCTTCCCTCTCTCCCTCTTTCTCTTCCTCCGTCTCTTCCCTCCTTGTCTTTCTCTCTTCCTCTCTCTAACCTGGCCCTTTTTACTCTGCCCCCCACACTCTCCTTTGTATGCCTCTCACCCTTTCTCTTTCCTCTCTTCTCTCCTCTTTCTCTTTCCTCTCTATCCTCCCTTTCTCTATCTCCCTTTTTCCTCTCTCTATGTTCTTTCTCCTCTACCCCCCCTTTCTCTGCTTCTCCTGGCACTTCATTCTCTCCTTCCTCTGTCTCTCACCCTCTTTGTGCTCTGCTCTATGTTCATCCTCTCTCCCTCCCGCACTCCCCTCCTTCTTTCTCCATCTTCCTCCCTAATTGTCCTCTCCTCTTCTCTCCTCTTTTGCTCTGTAACCCACACCTTCTGTCTATGTCTTTCTTTCTCTCTCCCTCTCTTTGACTCACCCTTCTTTCTACCCCTCTCTTTCTACCTATCCCCCCCTCTCTCTCTCTTACACACACACACACACACACACATTCACACTTACACGTTTGAGGCGTTCAGGGCATCTGTGTTCTGCTTAACCTCATCATTTTTCAATTTTCTATTAAATTTGACTCAAAGTGGAGCGGACGGGGCGCGTGGATATTAATGAAAAAGAAAGGAAAAAAAGAAAAGAACATGGAAAACCAGGAAAAAAAGGAACTGGCTTTGGCCTGGTTAACTCTCCATTTTTTCACATTTACATAAGTGTTTTTTTCGCAGATCAAATGTACTTATTTTGGGTATTAAAAGTGCACTATGTCACTTTTCTGATTGTCTCCATGGAGATGTTATGGCTTTGGCTGGGATGTTCCACAGCACGGTAGTCAGATCTGCCAGTTACAGGTCAGATCTGCAGAGAGGCGCACCCACTTACAGTATGAATGTTTTCAATGTGTTTATTTTAGTGATCAGGACATGAAATTGAATGATTGAATTGATTAAATGCAAGCTAGATGTTAATATTCAGTGTAATGCCATACTGCAGAACATTCCAGGCACAGCAATTACATCTCCATGGAGAAAGGTTATGTAGTGAACCTTTATGCCCTGAATAGCTTATTTTTTTACTCACAATTATGTATGGAGAAAAAAAAAATCTGTTTTGAGCTACCCCTTTTTTTTTGTTTTTTTTTTAATCTGACTTCAAAACATGTAAACAAAAATCTGCTGCCTTATGAAGAGGCAGGTTCAATTCTAAATGGTAAATGGTCACAAATTTATATAGCGCTTTTCCACCTTCAACACACTCAAAGCGCTTTACATCAAGGAACCACTCACCCGTTCACACGCACATTCATACACCAGTGTACGCAGACACTGGGGGCGAGGCGGGTTAAGTGTCTTGCCCAAGGACACAACGACAGCATTCATCTGTGGGAGCTGGAATAGCGCCACCAACCTTTTCTGAAAAATTTGATTTGTCTCTGCTCCGTTCTTAAGACCACCTTCCCTTGTCCTGTAGTCTGTATTCCTTTGTTGCCTTCTCCTCTGCTCCCTCCTGTTATTTGTGTTATAAATACATACAGATATCGCACGTATCTGTTCATCTCGTGGCGCTCGGAGCAGAGGACGAGTCGCATCTGTCACAAGGCGAGCGCGATCCAGATCATATCTCCATCTTAACCTCCGCTTCTAAAGATTTAAGCCCAGAACGGAGCCCTCTCTTCAGCCGGAGGAGGGCCAGGACTGGGCAGAGGGACAGGAGAGTGGAGGGAAGGAACAGATAACCACAGCGCCTGGGGAGGTTGTGAGTTAGACTCCCGATCTCTCTGAGTGGAGTTTGCATGTCCTCCCTGTGTTACTGTGGCAGAGTGGTTATCCTGCCTCTCATAAGGAGGTTGTGGGTTAGATGGATGACGCTCTCCTGAAGTGTCCCTGGTGCAGATGGTCCAATGACAGAGGGAGGGACAGGTCCTGGGTCAGACGCAACAGAATGGGACTGTAACAGAGAGAGAACGCAGTGGATCAAAGTTAAAATTAGAATTTGTCAGATCAATTTGTTTTGCCATATTCATATGTTTTGTCCATTAAAAAGGTTCAGTATTTTGTTTTAAATTGTCAATCGCTATGGCAACGTTTGGAGGACAGGTCAGAACTCCGTGATGGAATTTGCTGTCTGTCAGTTTGCAGATTTGTTGACCTGGTTTATGGTTAATAATTACTAGTGAGATTGTCCGACAATCAATCTTACCATGAGCGGAATGGCCTCTACACAGATCTAACCTGTAACTTGGCCTGGTGGTGTCATCTGTTTGTTTCAATAGAGATAGAAAAGCTTAAAGACTGTGGAATATTCCAGGCCAAATAAATGTTACACAGCTCACCTTAAATGTTGTAATTCCACATTGCAGGCCACATTCACACCTCTAACCCTCCTTTGCAGCTCCTGTCCAAATGTTCCTCATGTTTTATACCAAAAGATCCTCTATCTTTGTCGTGAGACCAGG
Source organism: Periophthalmodon schlosseri (assembly GCA_000787095.1). Lineage (NCBI taxonomy): Eukaryota > Metazoa > Chordata > Actinopteri > Gobiiformes > Gobiidae > Periophthalmodon > Periophthalmodon schlosseri. The sequence goes on from KN480306.1 coordinate 8,554, forward strand.
GGCAGAACTCAGGAAAATTTGATTAAAAATGAGGTGTCGTGTCTTCAACAGAACACAGTGTGCTGATTAAAATGGAGGAGCTGGACTTGTGTTTGTGAGTTCACGCTGCCAAGAGGATTGAAAAACATGTCACTGGTCCATTCTTTTCTCACTCATTTTAACTTTAATTATAATATCTACAGTCTGCCCTGTCAGGTCCAAATGTACAGCCAATCACCGCACATGCATCAACAGGATCTGAAATGCATCCAGCCAATAAGATGCATTTCACACAAGTGTCCAGATGACTACATTTTAATCCTTATACCTTAGAAGATCCATTATGATTGGGTATTATGTCGTCATAGTCCATCTCTTGCAATGATTACACTTCCAGTAAAGCCATGTTTAACCACAAAACGTGTTCAGTTACAAGGCAGCTCAAACTAAATGTCAAATACAGTCTGAGCACCATTTCCAATTGATTAGTCTTTCTCTAACTGAACTTTGCAATGTGGGTGAAGAGCTGTGAACCCAGACTGGGGACTTTGTTGGACAGTGAAACAAACAGTTTGAGGATCTCTTCAGTCCCACCGTCACGTTTTCCGAGGAGGAAGCAGAGACTGAGGACTCGGAGGTGGACTCGTTCGTCACTCAGGCTGAAGTCACTGAGGTGGTTTAAGCTCCTCTGAGATCTGAGGGTGGATGAGATCCGTCCTGAGTACTTAAAGTCTCTGGATGTTGTGGGTCTTGGCTCTCATCATGTGGCAGTTGGGTACAGTACCTCTGAATGGGCAGACTGAGGTGGTGGTCCTTCTGTTTAAGAAGGTGGTTCATGGGGTGGAGCCAGCTGAGGTGGAGAGAACCCAGCTGAAGTGGCTCGGGCATCTGTTCTGGATACCTCCTGAATGCTTTCTGGGCATGTCCCACCAGGAGGAGGCCCCTGGAAACACCCAGGACACACTGGAGGGACTATGTCTCTCGGCTGGCCTGGAACTCCTCAAGATCAACCCGGAAGAGCTGGAGGAGTGTGTATGGAGATAGAAGTCTGGGAATCCCTGCTCAGACTTCTGCCTCCGTGACACTGTCCCAGATAAAGCAGAAGAAAATGGATATAAAAGTGTTTTTCATAATGGAAAAAAAAAAAAAAAATCAATAAATAAAAATCACGTGAATATAAAAGTGTTTTTCATAATGGGAAAAAAAAATAAATCAATAAATAAAAATCACCCTCTGTCCCACTGTCACCACAAACTTGTTAAAATGTTCCACTGTATGGCATTAAGCTTATTTAGGCCCTCCACCAGAAAAGATTACAATAATTTTAAGTGGCATTTGTAAAGCCCAAATGGCACACAACCTCTCTTCTGTTACAGCCGTATTCATGAGTTTATGTTGAATCCTTTTCTCAGGACTCTCCCTGAGTCCTGTTTACACCTGCGCTGTTAGCCTCACAGTGTTAGCGTGTTAGCCTCAGCTGTGGTTTGGGCCCCTGCAGCTCGGCTCTTTAACCAGGTCAGAGCTCATTACCCTGAAGCCTTCACCTGGATCCTGCTCCTATAGCTCCGAGTGTGGCTAAGTCCTCCACTCTCCTCCTACTCACCTCAGCTCCTCTGCACTCCAACTCTCACTAACAGTCCTCGCTAGTGCCACATGCCACAAGACTCAAAAATACACCATTTATAAACACGGGTATCATTTTTATAAGCATTGTTTGGGGATTTAGAGCTTATTATTGGTGAAAGCTTGAACTATCAGCAACTTGGGGTCAGTACTGTACTTAAGTATAGATTTTAAGTGTCTGTACTATACTTAGCATGTTCATAATTTGAGCAAACAACAATATACAAATAAAAACAGGTAGGAAAAAATAATCAGTTTAGTTGTTTCTGCTGACCAAAATTCAACAGCACAAATCTTTATCAAAATCAACACATTTGAAGCCTTATAAAACCTCAAAATCCGCACGGAATAATTTTACTTTTTACTCTTTAAGAACATTTTCATACGGGTACTTTAATACTTTTACTTTTTTTCATATACTTTTACTCATACTTTTACTTGAGTATTTTTTTGCTCCGGTATCTGTACTTTTATTTAAGTAACACAATTGAGTAATTCTTCCGCCACTGTTATACAATACCATTCATACAATACAGTCTTCAAGTCAATCTCTTCTCTGCCCCATTTTTTTTTTTTTTTTTAATTTTATCTAACCTTTATTTAACCAGAAAAAATCCCACTGAGGCTAATCTCTTTTTCAAGGGAGTCCTGGCCAACAGCACAGGTCAAACAGTACATCAGCATTTAGACAAGTACAAGAATGTATTATTTAAAATCTGTTACAAACCGTAGATCTCATTTTCAAACATTTAAGCATTAATTAAACTGAGCTATTGGGACCAATTATTTTAGATTCCAGTCCTTTTGTAATGATTCCAGGTTGTGGGTGCAGAACACTGTACGCACATGGTAGCTCCACAGCAGCAGTGGAACACAAGCCCCCTCAGCCTCTGCATCTCCTCTTCACTCCCACCAGTGTTCAGCTTCCGTCAGTGTTCAGCCCTGGTTTAGGTGCAGTGTTATATTCTCTGTACAGGAGACCCCTAATGATTTGCCCTAGTTTTTGTTTAGATCTATTTTAGTTCAGTCCTGCTTTTGATCTGGTTTAGATCTGGTTTTATTTCTGGTTTAGTCCTAGTCCAGACCTGGTTTAGTGCTGGTTTTGTTCAAGGTTCTTTTCAGATATAGCCAGGGTTTAGTCCTGGTTTAATCCTGGTTCAGACCTGGTTTAGTTCTGGTATAATCCTGGTTTTGTTCAGAGTTCATTATCTCTGTTCAGAAGAGCCTTAATGGTCCGTCATGTCTGGAGTCATCACTCTGCTCTGCTGGGCTCCTGTCAGTTACATGTTCATATGGGGAGAAGGGGGAAAGAATAAGAAGAGAGAGAAAGATCACACAGAGGAGATAGAGAGTGAGAGATCCCTCACTCAGATTGTTCAGTTTGAGTTTCTTGAGGGCTGTTGCTCAGTCAGACAGGAAGAGCTCAGAGTAGAGCTGCTGCTCCTCTGGATGCTTGGGTCTCAGTCCTGGATGCCTCCGGACCACCCCTATGAAGGGTTCATGTACCACAGGGGGAGACAGTGAAGACCAGGACATACTCCATTTGTTTGCCATATGATGTTGCCTGGTAAATCCAGACTGATATTTTTAGAGGGCTCTCAGTCTGGTCCCAGTGTGAAATGAAGGAGCCCATTGGTCGCCCATTGCAGCAATCCGCCATGCTTCCTGCCCCTGTGATATTTTTTTCCTTTCTTTTTTTTCTCATAAGCAGCCATATTTGTTTCAATATGGACGGACCATGCGTGTCCCTGATTGGGTAATCCACCTGTCAGTCACACCCGTCTGAACTCGGGGAGACCACACTCACATCTTCAGAAAGTATTGGAGAAGTGTGGATTCTGGATCCCAGGTGACATATGATGATCAACCAAAAACAAAATTGCAGCAGACAAGAAAGGTAAAGTTGAAGTATGTACCTGCCCCCCTCCTCTCTTATCGACCCCTCCCCCGTCTCTCCCCCTCACCCTGTCACCTGCCCTCGCCCTCTCTCTCCCCTTATACCCCCCTTCTTATCACCCCCTGCCCCCCGTGTCTCCTGGTCTGTTTGCTTCCTGACCTTTGTCGTCCTCGGAGCCGCAGACCTCTGTCTGATGTATGAAGGCAATTTTTAGACATGTCGTTCTATCTGAGCGATGGAGCCGCTTTACCACTGGGGCCACGGAATATACCCTCTCTCCTCACTACTATATCTCCACTCTCTCTATCTCTCCTCTCTCTCTCTACTATCTCTCCTCTCTCTCTGTCTCTACTATATCTCCTCTCTCTAGTATCTCTCCTCTCTCTATATATCTACTATATCTTCTCTCTCTACCTCTCCTCTCTCTCTCTACTATCTCACCTCTCTCTCTCTCTCTCTCTACTATCTCTCCTCTCTCTATCTCTCTCCTATCTCTCTCTCCTATCTGTCTTTGGCTAATATCTCTCCTCTCTCTCTTTACTATCTCTCCTCTCTCACTACTATCTCTCTCTCCACTATCTCTCCTCTTTCTCATCTCTACTATCTCTCCTCTCTCTCTACTATCTCCCCACTCTCTGTACTATCTCCCCCCTTTCTCTCTCTACTATCTCTCATCTCTCTCTGCTATATTTCCTCTCTCTATTATCTTTCCTCTCTGTCTCTTCTAACTCTCCTCTCTCTCTGTTTACTATCTCATCTCTCTCACTACTATCTCTCCTCTCTCTCATTACTATCTCTCCTCTATCTCCCTTCTCTCTCTCTATTATCTCTCATCGCTCTCTCTCTGCTATCTCTCCTCTTTCTTACTCTCCTTTTCCACATTGCCATCCTTCCTCTTTCCTCTTTACTACTCTCCTCTATCTCCCTTCTCTCTCTCTATTATCTCTCATCGCTCTCTCTCTGCTATCTCTCCTCTTTCTTACTCTCCTTTTCCACATTGCCATCCTTCCTCTTTCTCCCCTCCATCTTTCACCTCCTCTCTCTTCTATTTCTCCATTTTAGTCTTATTTCTACCCATATCTGTCTCTCTCTTCTCTTTCCCCACCTTCTCTCCTCCTCACTCCTCTTTCTCCCCGCTTTCTTTCACATCCTTTCTCCTCCTCTCCCTCTCACCATTTCTCCTCCTCTCTCAAATCTCTCTCCCTCTTCTATTTGTTCCATCTCTCTGTCTTTCTCCCTCCTCCACCTCATTTACCTCTTTCTTCCTCTCTTTCCTTCTATCACCCTCTCCTCTCCTCCCTTCTCTCCTTCTTCTTATCCTCGCGCTCTCCCTCTTCTCTTCTCCTATCTTCTCTCTTTCCTCTACTTGTTGTGCCTCTCTCTCCTCCTCTCCTCCCTCTCATCTCTCTTTCTCCTTTTCCAGATCTCTTTATTAGCAGACAGAAGAGGGGAGGATTGAGAGAATGGAGCGGAGGTGAAGAGGACATCGATCTGGGTCCAGGGCAGCACCGTGAGCAGAGGCAGTCGCTCAAACGGAGGATAAGACCAAGACAACAGAGTAAAGACCAGAGTGTCCTCCTCTCAGTGAAGAGGTTGTGGGTTAGACTCCTGATCCCTCATGTCCTCCCTGTGTTACTGTGGCAGAGTGGTTATCCTGTCTCCTCCTCTCAGTGAGGAGGTTGTGGGTTAGACTCCTGATCCCTCATGTCCTCCCTGTGTTACTGTGGCAGAGTGGTTATCCTGTCTCCTCCTCTCAGTGAGGAGGTTGTGGGTTAGACTCCTGATCCCTCATGTCCTCCCTGTGTTACTGTGGCAGAGTGGTTATCCTGTCTCCTCCTCTCAGTGAGGAGGTTGTGGGTTAGACTCCTGATCCCTCATGTCCTCCCTGTGTTACTGTGGCAGAGTGGTTATCCTGTCTCCTCCTCTCAGTGAGGAGGTTGTGGGTTAGACTCCTGATCCCTCATGTCCTCCCTGTGTTACTGTGGCAGAGTAAATACCCAGGGTCCTCCTCTCAGTGAGGAGGTTGTGGGTTAGACTCCTGATCCCTCATGTCCTCCCTGTGTTACTGTGGCAGAGTGGTTATCCTGTCCTGGTTGTATAATTCACACTGTTAAATATGAAGTGAATTCTCATTGTGTCTAATTCTGTTGTTAAAGTCATTCTTTTATCTCCTTTTGTTTCTGTTCTTTCTTGCCCTGGTGCCTGAGGAGTGAATTTCGGATCAAAGCGTCTCCTCTCTCCCTCCCCCCTTTCTTTCTCTCCATCTCTACCTCTCTGTGCCTCTCCCTTTTCTTTTATCCCTCTCTCTCTCTGTCCCTTTCTCTCCCTCTCTACGTTCTCCGTTTTCCTCTCTTCCTTTTTTTCTCTTTTTCCCTTCCTCTCTCCCCCTCTCCCTCTTTCTCTCGCTCCCTCTCTCCCCTTCTCTCTTTACCTCCTCTCCCTCTCTCCTTCTCTCTCCCTGTTTCTCCCCCTCCATCCTTTTCTCTCCATTACTTTCTCTCCTTCCCTCCCTCTCTCTCCCTCTCTCTCCCTCCCTCCATATCTCCCTCCTTCTCTCCCTCTCCCTCTCTCTCCCTTTCTCCTTCTCTCTCTCTCTCACCCTGTTTCTCTCTCCTTCTCTCTCGTTGTTTCCCTCCCTCCAGTCAGGAACACTGCAGACTCAGGGCCAAATCTGCACCAAACACACAATTAGAGGTTCTATTTGACTTCAAACGAGCCGAGCGGAGGGTATAGAGTATAAAGCAGGAGACCAGGGTATGATGGAGAGAATGGAGAGGAGGGTAAAATGAAGGAGAGAACAGGGGGAGGGGGCTCTGAGAGGTGAGAGAGAAACAGGAACAAGGTAGTGTTTTAAATGGACCTTATACTGACAGGTCTTTGTGATGTTCACATTTTGGAATATGATGCAGGTGGAAAAAAAGAAAACAGTTAGCCTAATGCTTTTAATATTATCAGTTTAAATATGTTATATATGCTATGCTATATGCAAAAAAAAAATCAAATAAAATCCCCCATAGTGTATATTGTAAAAGCAGTGAATACAAGTGATGTTAGATGGATTTAAGGCGAGACACTGCAGGTGAATAGGAAAAACAAGTAGATTTAAAAATATCAATTTGATATTTCTTCTGTAGTTTACTTATATAAATGTAAGAAAAAAAAAAGATTTTGATTTTTTTTTTTAGCTCATGTAGTGTTTTCATATGAAAATAGGACATTAAAAAAATAAATAAATAAAAAAACCTGACCATTTTGGGCCATTCAAAACAAAAACAAAAGAAAGAAAGAGCCAGATTGAAATGTCTTGCTTATTTTTGTTGACATATTAGATACTGGAAATATACAGAGGGGATTTTGGATATTATTGAGTATTTCAGTAAACTTGATCTGACTGGAAATTTGCCTAAAGAAATCTAAGTTTTTGGAGCTAAAACTTTAATAAATCAGACTTGGAATTAGATGTATATAAAAAAAATCCTTCTGTATGTTTTGTCAAAATCTTGTTACATACAAGATCGTAAAGTTTGGTGTGTGTCATGTGCCTCCTTATGTCCCTATGGGAGAAAAGTGAATTTTAAGAAAACGGCCTTTGAAATTACAATGTCCCATATATAACTCTATGGCTGCAAGTTGATTAAATCAAATATTAAAATATCTTTCAGTGCAGAGTGAACTATGTTGTTTCCACATGAAAGCTTGTATGTTAAGACACCAACATTTAGAAAGTTAGCTTCCAGATTAAAAAAAAAGAAAGTCTTATTTCTACAACAGGAGTACGTGTGCATGTGTGTGTTTAAATGTGTGTGTCCCTGTGTGTTCTGACAGGTCTCTCGCTCCAGCGCTCACACGATTCGTCTGATACGCTACACATTTGTCACCTCTTCTCCTCTGCTCTGTCCACATACCAGTATGATATCCCTCTTTTACCCCTCCTCCCTTTCTCTGTCCACTCTCCTTCTTTCCTCCCTCCCTACAGTATCAGTATGATATCTCTCTTTTATCCCTATCTCTACCTCCCTCTGCCCACTCTGTCTATCTGGGTTCACCAGGTATGAGTCTGATATCTCTCTCTGCCCTCCCCATGTATGACTATAACAGCGTCTTTCCTGAAGGCAGTCCTGTATTTCCCTGAAGCGAGTAGGTCCAGAACAGCCGCATGTTCCTCACACGTATAATAGTCCCGTTATTCCTTTAACGCTGTTGCTCCATAAACACTCAGACCCCAGACCAGACGGGCTCCCACCTGCCCCAGTCGCTGTCACGCCACTGCACACACTCACATTTCACATAAACCAGCCTTGAAACTGGCTCACTGTTTGATTAAATGACTGTCTGTATTTCTAACTAACATCTAATCATTACAAACGTGAAGCTGAATGACTTGTGCATTAAAAGCGAGTTACTTTAGACGCCTGTGTTGAAAGTTGGCGCTGCTGTTGTCGTCTCCTGCTGCACACGCGCACTCCTCCTCAGATGTCCGATTCCTCCGTGGGTTTATCATGGGGTTTATTCAGCGCAGTTTGAGCTGGCTGTTCTCCCTCTCTCAATTGGTATGTGTTTAATATCTCTTTTTCTCTCCCTCCCCCTCGCTCTGTACCTCTTTGCTCCCTTCTTTTCCTTTACATATCCTTCCTTTTTTCTACTCTTCACGCTCCCTCTCTCACACCTCGCTCATCATTTCCCCTTTCTCCCTCCCGCCTCTCTCTTCACCCCTCTCCCCTTCTTCATTCGTTCTCTTTCTCTCCTTTCTCTCTCCATTTCTGTATTATAAGTTGAATGTTGGAGCTCTAGTCTGTCTTGGCACACACACACACACGGACACAGTAACATAGAGATAAACATGGGGAGAGAGCACAGGACGGGAGCGGTCTATCACCTGGAGGAGCAGAGGTGGGGACAGTCTATTACCTGAGAGGCTCGTTGGTTTAAGAGGGATCAGATGGTGACCAAGGGTTCATCGAGTCCATTACACCGGGGTCAGAGCAGTAGAAAGAAACACAGGGAGATTCTGTACAAACCATAACTGTACTGGCATTCGGTTAAAGCTGCATTTGACCCATCCTTCATTGTCTCTGGGTTAAACCTGTCAGGAGTTGTGGGACCGACCCATCTCCAGCTCTTGAGCTAGGGACCTTCTTGCTGTGAGGTGAGAGGCCTTAGCTCTGTGGAGAGGAGAACCACAGTGAGAATGCATTTTTTTCAATGTTTTTGAGCAATAAAAATGTGTAATTGGAAAAAAAAGACAGGGTTAATGCCATACTGTGGAACATTCCAGGGCAGGAACAGTGAGAATGCTTTTTTTTTTTTTCAATGTGTTTTTGAGCAATAAAAATGTGTAATTGGAAAAAAAAGACAGGGTTAATGCCATACTGTGGAACATTCCAGGGCAGGTGGTGGAACGCCATCATAAAAGTTACACGCTGCACCTTTACATTAAATCCATGGGTGTTCCTATTGGTATTTTCAGTGCTAAACAGGGGGAGTAAATCTACAGAGGGGCCAGATGTTTGACCATAACAGTTAGTTCTGTCTGAGTGAGGCCTGTCCCTTTAAAATTAATCTGATCACGCTCCACAACTGCTCCTCACATCTGCCCCAGGGCAACTCACACAGAAACAGAACCGACCGGGGTGAAGAGGCCGAGGGGAAGGGGGTTAGAGGACCGGGGAGAGGGCAGGAGGATAGGGGGAGGAGAGGAAGAGGTGAAGGGGCAGGAGATAAGGTCAAGTCAAACCAAGCAGAATGTTGTGAAGTGGCCTCTAACCCATATATCAGTGGTTTGATCTTAAAGGTCCTGTTTGCTCGTCAAAAACATACCTGGAGTTGTGTTTTGTTTCATTCACACGTTTGAATAATCCTTAATTATTAGTTTGTCTACATCTCCAAAACTCAAAAGGTATGTTTACAGCAACTTGTGTTTGTAGAAATCCCAATCGAAACAAACATTTAATAAGTACCATTACAAACCGTGTATTTTCTGATTTGACCTGTGTATTTTTTAATATGCCAGGGTACATATAAACTATGTGTGTTTACGTCAGATGCCCTTCCTGTCACACCCGCATACTGTGAACTGTGCACGTTGTGTGTATGGAGTGTCTTGCTCAAGGGCGCGATGACAGTATGCAAAGTATGATTTTACTCAGTTGTCCTTCATCACGAAAATGTCATATTTATAGACTTCATTTGAATCCGTAATTTTCATCCTTTTTTATGTATGTTTCTGTAACTAGCACCTCAGAGACATCAGCTCGTTCATATGCCAATAATAAGAAATGTAAATGAGAAAGTGAAATATAAACTAAGGCCAAATGAGAATTATGAATTTGAATGTCTCTCCCTGTGGTTTCTGTGGTTTCTGTGTTTGTGAATGAGGCGTTTACATATGAAAGATGATACTATTATAGACCGTGAAGTCGATATTCGAACACCCAAAAGAATTCAGATTAATTTCAAAACAAGGCAAACATAAATCAGTGAATATTACAGCGGCTAATGAGAGACCGGAGAGAAGTTTTCAGAGTTAGAGTGACAGGAGCATTATAAATTTGCTCTGATGAAGAAGCATACACCACTGGCAGTTAAACACATTTAGCGGAGGTTTTTATGGTGTATTTTACAACTTGTGTGGTGACCTATGGAGTTAAGAAAATGACAATTGAAATAGGCTCTGTAATTAGGCGCCGTTGAGCACAGAGCCAATAAAAGAACTAAATAAAAATGACAAATGTCTTAAAGGTATAAACTACCAGTCAAAAGTTTGGATACACCCTCTTATTCAATGTTTTTTGACCTTTTTTTTTTTTTTTTTGACAAAATTATTGCATTTTTGACCCCCTGAACATCGAAAAAGTCTCACAAGAGGGTATTAAAACGATCTGCTCAACCATTTAGAATTTTTTTTTTATAAAATGGGCATCAATATCTGATGCCAACTGACTCAACAATGCCACCTAGAAGTGGACCCCTTCAGGAGCAGAGACAAGCAAATTTTGAGAAAGAGAAGCACTGCTCTATGATGAAAAGGAAGTCAGCAATATTGGATAAAAAATTAGTGCGTGTACAAAAACTTGGGGATTAAATTCTGTGCATGAGACGAAGAAAAAGAAAAATCTATTAAGAACATAGGACAGAAGGGGTGCACAGAATCCAAAAAAAAAAAAGTTCAAACCTACACGCCCATGCTTAGTCTGCCCAGTTTGAAATTCGTGTCACTTACACTGGCTGACACTGATTAAAGTCACAATTCACACTTAATGCTCAGTGCTATAACACCACCACAGACTGTATAAAGAAGTGGACTAAGTGAGTGTGACGTCACCCATAGCGTTCAGCTCCACTCAAATGAAGCTCATCGAGGCTAGCATTTGTAGAGGTGAATTTGGAGCCGAGTTCTGACCGCGAGTATCATAGCAACCAAAGAGCCAATCCAGAGCCAGGCTGTTGAAGGTAAAGCCCGTTCCTGCACTGCTGGTTTAGCAGGGAGTGGGCGCTTAGCAAAGCTGTCAATCAAACCTGTTGCTAATGCTAGCGGGAGTGACCTCGGGAAAAGAAGGCGCCTGATTTGTCTGTTATTAATGTTCATATCTTGATTTACGGACACAATAGATAAATAAATAAAATAATAAATAAATAAAAATATCAGGATGTAGAGCATTTTAAGACATTTTAAGACCAAAATGACGAGGCTCACTGCTGCAGCAGAGAGAGGGGTGACAATTTCTCAACGTAAAGTCAATTGGAGCCAAAGTCACTTCCTATTTGTAATGAGGCGACTAGCAAGTTAGCTATTCCCATTTACCACTGGGGAGGAAAAAAAAAATACTTTGACAGAAATTGTTGAAATTTTGCTGAAAAATCTTTATGTGCCACTGATCATAAAACATAATTAGGCCCATGCCCTAATTTGTACAGTTTTAGCTCTAGGGTCATCCAAATAGCCCATTCAAAGTGAACGGTGCTGTGACTCAAATCACACAACACAACATTAACCAAAACACACAATAATTGCCAAAGTCAACCATCTTAGTGAAAAATTAATTCTCATAACAATATTTTATATGGGCCACACAAAATGGTTCTACAGCGTGACCTTTTAAGTGACCTCTGTGGTATGTGAAACACATGCACTTTATAGTAGGACACATACAAACAACCCTAAAACATAACTGGAGCAATACTCCAGTTGTCCATATTGAATGGCATTTCTCCAGCCACTTTGACAAACGTTTATATGAAACCTATCTAGTCCTAGAATTTTGATCCAAAAGAGCTCACACTCCACATCTAGAGATGTTAATAATCAATATCAATATATCCATTCGTCCATTTTTCTTGGATATTCATTATGTAAGACAAAGGCCAGTTACTTCGCCCAGACTGACGTCACTGGGGCCCCACTCTGACAGTTGTGATGTCATAAACATGTTAAAGTAACAATATTGTTCCAAAAGAACAGATTAAAAATAGTGGCAAGTGACAGATTTACAATTTTTTTTTTTTTTTTTTTTAAATAATTTGATTCAAACAAGAGTTGCCTGTGCAGCTCTAGTCTCAGAAGAAACCTGAGGGAAACACTGTTTAAAGCATATCTCAACAAAACTGTTGGTTAACACAAGATAAGGTAAAGGTATTACTTTATTGATCCCTCGTGAGAGAAATTCATTCTCTGCATTTGACCCATCCTTCAACTAGTGCCAATGGGGCAACCTGTCAGGAGCCCAGGGACCCATCTCCAGATTTTGCGCTAATGTTAATTGGCAATGATAGCAGTAGTTGACTCAGGTAAATGAGTTTTCCCCTCAAAAATGCCCCCGCAGAGAGGTTAAAGTGTGGTTATGGAAATGTACTGTAGCGAGCCGATGTTTGAAACTTATCAAGTAACTTTACACCACATCACAAATCTGTGTTAACATGAAAACCCTGCCTTTTCCCCAAACATTTAAACTACTACAGATATTATTTTCTTAGTCAAAATGCAGAGAAATGTAGGTAGTGCCTTACCTGTTTCACCCACCTTACCCTCAGTGTCTGCGTACACTGCTGTATGAATGTGTGTGTGTGTGTGTGTGTATGTGAATGAGTGAGTGCCTTGAAGGTGAAATATTATATAAGAATGTGACCATTTACCACCAATTGCAAAATATCAAACTCAGATAAATTATGTATGATATTTCTCATATACCTTTTAATTTGAGTAATTTGGAGAAAATCCTGAAATGACATGTCTAAAATGAGTTCTATCAGTCAAAAAAATGCAGTGTTTTATAAATCCTTTCAGTGCTAAACATGGTGAATAAACCTGCAGAGGAGCCAGATGTTTGACAGGAACAGTTAGTTCTGTCTGAGTGAGGCCTGTCCCTTTAAAATTAATCTTATCACGCTCCAAAAGAGAGCAGAGGTAAGAAAAGCAGGGAGGGGGCACGAGAGCAGGTTGAGGTAAAGGTACACTTTATTGTTCCCATAAGGAAATGTGTCCTCTGCATTTGACCCATCAGTGTCTCTGGGTTAAACCTGTCGGGAGCAGTGGAACTCATCTCCAGATCTTGAGGTAGTCAGGACTACCTTAGCGGAGGAAACCCACTCAGACACAGGGAGAACATGCAAACTCCACACAGGTGACCCGGGAATCAAACCTGGATCCTGGAGGAGACAGGAGGGTGGGTGTAGGCGAAGGGAGAGAAGGTTTTGAAATGTCCCTGTGTGTCAGATGCTCCCCCTGTGTGGGATTCTTGTAGTTTAATAATATAATATACCTATCTGAGCCGCTGAAAACGAGACATACAAAGTGGAGCTATCCCGGATAGAGGCGGGCACAGCTGGCACAGCAGTCCGGAGGATTCAGGGAGGGGACAGAGGGGGCAAAAGAGGGCAGAGAGAGAGAGGAGGGGCGGTGGTCCCAGGGTACACTGACGAGTGAAGCCATCCCGGACAGGCACATCTGGCAAAAGTGTCCAAACCAGGGCACGACAGTCAGGAAGCGGCCAGAGAGCGAGTGAGGGGGCAGAGGAGGGGGCAGAGAGAGAGAGAGAGAGTCAGGGAAGGGGCAAAAGAGAGGATAGCTGGAAAAGGTACACCATCCAGGGAGTAGGGCAGAAGGAGAGGGAGGGGGCAGAAAGAGAGGGCATAGGGGGAGGGGGCAGTGGAGAGGTGACTCTAATGATAAAATGAAATTGATACAGTGACATATATAGTCCCAGAGAAGATTGGCGAGTGAAGCCATCCTGGACGGGCACAGCTGGCACAGGTGTCCAAACCAGGGCAAAGTAGGGAGGGGGCAGAAGAGGGTGAGGGAGGGGGCAGGGAGAAAGGGAGGGGTTGTTAGTGGAGGGGACAGCTGAGGGCACTAACAAAATGGGAGGATGAGGAGGGGTAGTGGTCCCAGGGCAAATTGGAGTGTGAAGCCATCCTGGACTGGCACAGCTGGCACAGAAGTCCGAATGAAACTGAACCATCCAGAAAGAGGAAGGGGGGGAAGGGTTTGAGAGGGGAGAGGAAGAAGGATGAGAGGGAGGAAGGGAAAGGGAAGGGAGAGAACAGAGGAGAGAAAGAGACAGTGAGAGAGCAGGGAGAGACGGGAAGTAAAGGGTAGAGGGAGAGAGAGAGAGGAGGGATGGGGAGATGGGTGAGAGGAGAAGAAAGTTGAGAGAAAGAGAAAGTAAAGTGGAGAAGGAAGGAGAGAAGTGAGAAGGAGCGAGAGGGATAAAGAAGCGGACACAGAAGGAGGAGGAAACAGGGAGAGGGGTTGTGAGGGGTGAGAGAGGACGGGGGAGAGGGGGTGAGCGGTGGAGGTCCCGGACAGAGGCGGGCACAGCTGGCGAGGGTGGCCCACTTTAGCCCTGTTAGCCGCAGATGCCCATTAACTGCCCCACTGACGACACCCCTGGGGCAACACACAGCAGGACACACAAGTACACATAGTACACATCCGCAAGTACACGCAGTATAAAGTACACAGAAATACACAGGGAGATGAGTCGGAGGAGACACCTGGGCAGTCACAGCTGTGGCCTCTGTCTGATGGACAAACTTCACTTTATGACCGTAGTTGGAATATTTCACAGTACGGCATTAACCTGTCCATTTCCACTGATATAACACATGTTTGAGTTATCCTTTATTATTAGTCTGTTTACATCTCCAAAGCTCAAAATGCTCTGTTCCACCTTGTGATGTCATGAAGCGGTAGTTTTCAAGTTAACATCTACCTTTTACCTTTTGCTCAGTAGAGAATTCCAGGGCTGAAATTATCCAAATGATTCTAGTGAAGGTGTATGGAGTTTAAAAATACAGTGGAGCACTTCCTGTAGTACCACATGACATCACAAAGTGGATCAGAGTGTTTTCCGTTTGAGAGAAGAACTCAGTCTAAATATGAAGGGTTTGTGTGTTAAACGTGTGAATGAAACAAAACACAACTCCAGGTATGTTTGTGATGAGGAAACAATATTGTAACAGATCAGAAAATAGCATAATATAGGCCCTTCAAAAACTTAATAATAACTAATAATAGTTGCTTACTTAAAGGGCTGTGCAATGCAATACTCTACAAAGTAATCTTTCCATTTAAAACTTACTCTAGAGTTTGGGGTCCCTGTAGGTAATTGTGTTTTCTGCATTTGACCCACCCTTCAGTGTCTCTGGGTTATACCTGTCAGGAGCAGTGGGACCCGTCTCCATCTGAGCTACATTGGGTCAGGAGAAACGGGGATGTGCTTGACAGAACCAGACCACGTGTATCTCTGACTGGTTCATTTGCCTGACACCACGTCGTTAAAAATTTCGGAGAGAGTTGTGGGAGGGGGGAGGGAGAAAGGGAAGAGAAGAAAGAGAAGAAGAAGATATGGGGGATAGAGAGAATGATGGAGAGAGAGAGAGAGAGACATCGGACAGTCACAAGCGTGCAATGCGATACAGCTGCTGGCTCTCTCCTCCCCTCCTCCTCTTCTTTCTTTCCCCTCTGCCCTCTCCTGCCCTTGCATGTGTATAAATGTAACATTAGGTGTGAGTTGTGTCTCTGTGCCAGAGTCTGTCCTCCCATCCTCCTCCCCCTGTATCTGCCTGTCTCTCTCTCAACCCTTCTATCCCTCTCCCCCTCTCTCTCTCTTTATCATATGTGTGTGCGTGCCCCAGTTGTTCAGATGAGTCTGATCTCTGAGCGCCTGATTTACCCTGATGTCCACCCACAGGCCCTGTCACACACACAGTCAGGTTTCCATACTTCCTGGGGATATCGCAGTGACTTTCGTTCATTTCCTGGAGACTGATCCTAATCTTAACCACAGTCACTACTTGCCTAACCTAACCCCAGCCTTCACCTAAACCTTATTAACCTTAACCTTAACTTGAACCTAAACCTCCCATCGTCCCTCTCTCTATCTCACCCCTACTCCCCCTTTCATTCCGTCTCTCACACATTCACACAGGATGAGTGCGGAGCGATTAACACACTTTTAACTCAAGAGTTTACAAGTCACACCTTAGTTCCTGGGCGATCTGTTCCTGCTTCTGTTTTACTTGATGAAGTGTGATTAACGACCAGTAAAAACACTCAGGGTTATTTGGTTGAACTTAAAGTGGGATTTAACAGCTAAACTCCTCCCACAAATACATTTCAAATAGAGCTGCTAAACTGGGCAGTACCTGAAGGACTAAAGGGGAGAATGAGAGGGGAGGAGGGGCAGGGTCTGGGGGTATAAGGAACAATGTGGCTGGACCAACAGGTATCCACACTTCAAACTCCGCCCCTGCAGCCAGGTATTTGTAATCAGAAACACCTGGCTGTAATCAGGGCAGTCCTGTGTGATGTCACCTAGTACTTGAAATTGCAGAGGCCACTGAAGACAGAACAAACTTAGATTTAGGCGTTTTTGACCAGAATGCTGCAAATCTACCTAGTTTGCACTACAGCTGCCAAAAATGACTAGGAACTGTAGATAATACTATTAAAACATCATATACACACTTTATTTGTGGGGAAAAAATGGATTTAGTGTTTAGTTCCCACTTTAAGGAGTTGTCAGAATTGTGACATTTGAAGTTTTAACTGTTAGGATTAATTAATTTTACTGAGCAGAATCCTGTCCAAGCTGCCCTGAGAATATGATCAGCCCAGGATGAGAAGTGATTGGTCAGTAGACACCAAACACCTCTGTTATCTTCTGGAGTTAACTTTTCCAAATTACCCAGAGGCCAGACGAGGTGGGGTATTGTGGGTGGGGTATTGTGGGTGGGGGGGGGGGAGGCAGAGGGCAGAGGGCAGG
>KN480308.1:0-29882 GCA_000787095.1 Periophthalmodon schlosseri
TCTACTCTAACCCTAACACAACCTGGTTCCTCTGCCGTTGTGAGCATTACCCTTTTATACATTGTGCCAACAAAATATGTGAGATATCAAAGAAGATGCTGATATAAAATATTTCTAGGTTGATGCCTGTATACTCAGCACAAACTTTTTCACTTTTAGGTAGGGACTGTCCAAAAGGCGACTTACCTTTTTGACAGTCAATGTCTGGCTTCCCACATAAATAGATGGGATTAACTGATGCTGGTCTACAAGTCTTGCCCAATAAAAAAGCAGCACTGATTCACACAACTATGTGAACTTCCTCATGCAACTCTCTGCAGCCGGCTGAGTGTGGTGAGGCTGCAGTACCATGGAGGTGCAGGATACTCCTAACACCGACAGGACACCCACAGAAGGCTCTAAATATATCACAGTGCAGCGTCATCTGCTCTACCTGTCCCCACCTGCTGTCCCTGTACTCCAGCTCCCCTTTTTATACTCTTCTCCCAAATATTACAAACCTCATGCAGAGTTTGCACAAATCATTTGCATATCAAAGCTAGCTGGAGGTGAGGCACAGTCTGAAAAGTCTTCTCCAGAAGAAACAAAGTCTAATTAAAGCAGTGGAGCACAGAGCCCTTTGGTGCTGCAGATGGAGGAGACCGGTCTACCGTTCAATCTAATATTTGGAAAGACCGGTGAGGGCTGAAATAAACATCATAGATAATTATACAGGCTACAGTCTCAGTCTCAAGTGGAAATACTGCATTAACTGTGTGAAAGTAAAAAGGATTATGAGATGCAATCTGCAGTAAATGGAGAAACTGACTAAAAGGACAAAGAATAAGGCCTATTGCCTTCAGTTATGCGGTAGTGCAGAGTCAAGTGTGTAATAGCAGAGAATCATATTTCTGGACTTGTTTTAAACAGATTATACCTCCTTTGTCTATATAGGTCTAGGGCCTTGGCTACAAAACACAGAAAAGTGTTGCTTTTTGTGTAGATTCTTCCACAAACACTACAGACAAAAAGGAGTCAGAATTGTAATAACTTGTAATGTAAGTTTTGAAGTTTGTGATTTGTGATAAGACACATAGTAAACATATCTATGTGAATATTTATTTTTAAATTATCTTCAGCCAGCCATAGATCATTGTTAGATCACCAAAGTACCAAAAGAATCAAACGCATTCTGTATTTCAGTGAACTATTTGTATGCAGCAACATCACTTGGTTATATTTATGAACACATGAAACAGAAACACTGCTGCCTTTTGTGGCCAAGAGGAAATGAGAGAAAACAATGGTTAGCAATCCCGGTATACTGGAAGTCCCTATTAAAAAATGTAACATGAGATAATGAGTGTGCAGCAGTGAAGAGCTACCAGGAGGGGGCAGCATAAGTAGTGTAAACAATACAACTCAACTATACCAAGACTTAAGTACACACAACATATGAAAAAAAATACAGTGATATGGTAGGATGTTTTAATTTTAACGTTTGACTGAAAATAATCCAAGCCAAAGAACTGTAAATAAACAACTCCTGTAATTTCCCTACCAAAAGTTTAAACCACACACCTAAACCTCAGCGCAAGTGACACTATGTGACGTTTAAAATGCAAACTGCTAATCAACAGATGCAAGAATCAAAAGTTCAAAGTCAGCCTAGCGCGTAAACAAAGTTGAACCCGGCGGCAGTACAGTATGTTCATATCGCCAGTGGAAGATGCTGCGAAGTGAGGAGGAGACGCGACGCAAAGTGCAGAAGATGAGACTTGAGTGCGAGGGAGTGGGGAGAGGGGGAGAGGGGGAGGCGACAACCGATACACCGCTGTTTACGGACACGGGGGGAGCATGCAAAGACCAAAAGGCGACCCAGAGCGTACCTTGTTACCGATGAGTCCCGTAGCGCTCGAATCTGAGGCTGACATGATTGTGCTGCCAGCGCGCCCTCCCTCCCTCCTCCTCCCCCCATTGCACAGTGAAAGGCGGACCCACCTCCTCCCCTTAGCCCACTGTGGTTAACGGGGGTGAGCGAGAAAGATGCTAAGTGCTTCACAGCTGACGTTGCTGCGTGCTCCAACAGCCATTTCCTATACAAAATTGATGCCCCCGACTGCAGTAGCGTACACGCCCGTAACAGTGAAGCTGTGTGGTTCTTCTGTCTATACAATATAATGCATAATTTCAAACATTTCATAACACCAGTAATAGTGTCGCTGGCCATCCAAGTGCGCGCAACTTTGACAATGTGATGAAATGCCACTACCGCCCATTCAGCCCCCACTTTCATAACAGGGTAACGCAGACTTTAAGATGTTTTCACTGGACACAGATCTATAAATACAGCAGAACAAAGACTGTAGTGTTATGTAACTAAATGCTAACAACAAGTAAACAATGGGAAAGAAATGTGTCCATGGCATTGCTGCGCCAATTAGAGAGGCTGACGGAATGTGGAGTGGAGATGCAAAATGAAGAGGTTTCTTGTTTTCCAAATGTGTCACTGACAATTAAAGATACACTATGTGAAGGGTCTGCCACTCTTGCTTGTCTCCATGGAGATGTTATTGCTTTGCCTGAAATGCCCCACAGTACAGCATTAAACATACACGTTGCAATGCATTCTCTTTTCAAGCAGTAAAAACACTTGTAATTTAGTAAATGGAAAATAGACAGTTTAATGCTATACTGTGGAACATTCATTGGCTTCTCTCATTGTCACTATCCAGCTAGTACTTCATGCCTTCCTTTTTTAATCCCAAAACAAAACGTATTTAGCAAAAACACTCAAAATGGCTCATATCTTGCAGGAAAAAGACACACCCTAACAGCACATTATAACAATTATTCTTAAAGGGACAAGAGCTTCAGACATCATTATGCTCAAAGCTTTATCAAATTAACTGAATCCACTACCAAAGATCAAGAAGAACCAAGAGTAAACTCAACATATACAACCCCATAAGGACTGAACATGACTAATTGGTATTGGAAATGCTAGCTACATATTGGAAATGCTAGCTGCATATTATTTTGTTCTAATAGCAGGTGGCAATAAGGGATAAATCCAGTAATGCTGCTTTAATTAAAATCAGTTTCCCTTAAATAATTTGTAAGATTGATTTACATTCACCAATCAGCTTCCAGCAAATAAATGGTCTTTACATTGTGACTGGACCAGGCCCTTCTCCAGTCAGTGTCCTCCCAGAGAAACGCAGTGAGTCAGCAGCAGTGCTTCGTCCATCAGGACAGAAGTCTTAATCAGACTGTGGATAGAACTGGACAGTAGAGCAGCTAGAGCCAGCCTGTCTCTGCGCCTGTCCCTGCGCCTGTCCCTGCGCCTGTCCTCACACTCACTCAGCACACTGCCCCCGGACATCAAGACCCTGCTCTGCCCTCCATTATGTTGCACACTCTCGGTCAACCTTATTCAACTTTGACTGCTGCAGAATTAAGTGCACTTCACTGGAGCTTTTTTGTGAAAATGACTTAAGGCTAGATCTACTGGACTTTTAAAGACACATAATGCTCAGAAACACACAAGGTAGTGGATTCGAATAGAAGACGAAATTGTAGCGATTGTAGCCATTTACAATTTCAAAATCTACAAAGAATAATGAAATGAAATGAAAGATAATTAATGTCAAGTTGGAATTATGTTGGTGCATGCGATAATGCACTTTGCAAATGTCTTCATTGGATTCACTGGATCAACACTGGTTTTCCATACTATGAGCATACGTATATTAGAGATTGACCAATATGGGTTTTTTCATGGCCGATGCCGATACAGATTGCTTAGAATAACAAACAACTGATGGTCAATAAGCTCTGCTGATATTTTTGGGAACAACATGTTGGAACAATTTAGATTATTTTCCCCAAATTATGTAATTTTACTTCACTACAAACTCCCTCCAAGCTCTTGCTTTGCCACAAACCTATAAGAGAGCTGTGTAATCACGTTTTGTGCAGTTAACTTTTTGTATTTAAGTGTTAATATAAAGCTTTGTCTGTATTTTTTAGGCAGCAGATTGACCAAAACAAAATACCGGCATCCGCTGGAGATTTAAGGCCGAAGGCTGATACGCTAAATGTATATAATGTAATGCTAATGTATATATTGTAAGATCATTAAATTAAGTCAAGTGTATTTGATAATGTATAGTGTATATGCATTATTTACTTATATACAATTGTTGGTCATTGTGATTATGTTAAATGCAAAGTTAAATGAATCATAGTGGACACTGTTATAAATAAGATGAAGAAAATATTAGCACCTCAATTGTCCTTTTTGTTTTGAAAGTTTGCTACTGCTGCGTCTCCACTCTCCTGTGTGCACACGCTTTCAATAATGTCCAAGGTTTTATTTTTTTGATGGATGGACGTATGTTTGCATGTTTCTAATGTTATGCAGCCTGAGTCGAGTATGAAAGAGATTTTTTAAATAAATACAAGCAGACTTTTTGTCTAAATATAGCTCTCTCCTCACACCTCCCTGACTGGCCCTGGGTGCAGAGTGAAGAGGCAGGAGGAGATTGTCAAAGTTCACTGACTTCTGATGAATTCCCCGCTGTGAGACTGAAGCAGGTTCTGAGCCTGTCGGCATCGTACGCACCGAGGCACATCTGAGGGACACTGGGTCTGCAGCTCCTTTAAAGTTAAGAGTGTTCTTCAGTCTTCACACAGATGTTACACACCTTTCTATTGTCAATCAGATCTTGTGTTGCAGAAGAGGTGACTGAACAATGAGAGAGTCTCTGTTTGTGTATGTCTGCAGCTGTCTAAATTTCTATGTTAATTCTTTAGATAATAAACTGGTTGTCTATATTGAGCTTCAGGTTCAAGCTTTGAATGGGCTACATTTAGACGGTTTGGGTTGTCCAGCTCTAAGCATCCCATTTCCAATAGTACAGCACATGATTATTGGACAATTTGCATATAACTGGCCCTCACTGGTCAGTTTTCTCCTTTTCCGTTTTTTATCCTGACTCTCAGCCAATCAGCTGCATTCACTAAAGCAAAAAGAATGCAATTGTCTCCACTTTGCTGTACTATACTATACAGGGGTGCTCTGTTTAGTCCAGTGCTCATTGCACATAGGACGGTACTTTAAAAATGGAAGTCTATGGAAGTGTAACCCCTTAGGAGCGGTCCACAATAGAAAAGCTTTCAAAGGTTTGGTCAGATTGAAAATGACGTCTGGATGACAATCAAAATAATTGATCCATTACCCAAATCTTAGTTGCACTGACATATTTAGATGGTTTTATATTTCATATTCATTACCAAACTTTTAGTTTCATGCAATGTGTAAATTTATATTGAGAATAGTCCTTAGATAGCACCAAATAACAATCAAATCAGAAGCTGCATGTCAAGGGCCTCTCCATGAATAAAGTCAAATATAAACAAATTCAAAACATGCCAGAAACCCATCAACAATACAAGTCATACTGAAGGAAAAAGACAAATACAAGCTGCATGACAAAATGCTCTTGTACTTTAGTTATAGCTAAAAAAGAGAGTATCTCTTTCCTGTATCCTTTGGTAAATTAGGATGACTGACCCTTCAAAAGAATTTAATATCACAAAGGAGATCTTTGTGGGGCTATTGCCTGAATACAACAGGCCTCCCACCCTTTGAGTGACCAGGCCTGCTACATGAGGATCTGCAATCTCCTGAAAGTGGACCCAGAGCAGCCAGTGGATCGATGAGCGCACCACACGTTTTCTCCATCCTCTGCTTCCTCTGTATCCTGTCCCAGCTCCACCCTCCTCTCCATCATATGACCTCAGGATACTGTGTCTCCTGCCATCTATAATAAGCCCCTGTCAGACCTCACTGTTTATAAATAGACTTTCAGAAACATTATCCATCTGCTGTTTGTCCAAGGTGATAACTTCAAACATGATTGTTTGAAGCTCCATATAGTTTGCATATAAGTTACTTCAGTTTTTATTTGTGACAGTCAAAATGGTGAGGGTTAGGGGGCTGCGTATCCCAACTGCTTTGGACTTAAAGTTCAGATCCTGGATAAACAGTCTCCCTATTGTAAGACTATAATTCCAGAGGATGGAATATGGATTTTTTTTGTTTTTATTTTATACCTTCAAACTTGGAGATAAGGCTGTGAATTGCTTAGCCACGGAAGCCTGATGGAAGATCTACAGGCCTTGTAATAAATGGAAAACATGGTTGGACAGACAGGCAAAATGATTTGAGATGTGTTAGTATGAGACACATTAAACAGTCCAAATACAGAGGTGCAAAATATTATTTTTTTCTATTGTCTGGAATCAAGACTAACTT
The DNA here is from genome assembly GCA_000787095.1 of Periophthalmodon schlosseri. Taxonomy (NCBI): domain Eukaryota; kingdom Metazoa; phylum Chordata; class Actinopteri; order Gobiiformes; family Gobiidae; genus Periophthalmodon; species Periophthalmodon schlosseri. The sequence goes on from KN480308.1 coordinate 6,302, forward strand.
TTAACCAATGGGAAGGTCTTGGCCTTGCTGACTGCACTGTGCGCACCTGGGCCTTTAGTTCCCTGGAAAACGTCAAACCTGACTTGACGAAACTGCTTCAAAGTGTTGGAGCTGCTAACATAAACTGTGTACCAGCAGTAACAGTGCAGTGCTGCTGCCGCCTGTAAGCAGGATGTTTTCTTTTCCTATGTGACCTGATTTAAGCTCTGGGTTTGAATAAAACCTCATTTGGGTGCTCTGAATTTGGAGGTAGTTGTTCAAGATAAACAGTGAAAAACTAAATCATCAATATGCAATGCTGGCCAAAAACATTTAAATAGGGCTGGCTGCCATGACAACACAGCTTTTTCTCTTTTCGATTTTAAGGTTCTTATGAAAAACTAATCAATTCAATAATAAGATACATGAACAAACTTTTAAATAAACCTTTAGTGCCATTTAACACAGAAATAGTCAAATTTCTGACCTCTGCTCCAAACCACATGCTTTTACTGACAGAGGTTTGGCCCTGGACCACTCGATTAAAACGACCCAAGCTGATCATTGACGATTAGAAATGATTGAATCTGGATCTCAGGTAAAATTCTTTTAATGTTATATGGTTAAAAAGAACCCTAGTTAAAGTGAATGTATAAACTGTAATATAATATTGGCTACTAATAATGTAATAATAATAATGATCATATTTATGTTTACATACAGTCATGTTTGTAGGACTGAATGCAGTTGGGAGCAATTTTAAGTGTAAGTTACAGTGCTTATAGGGAAATTTGACTCACTGAAATCCATAAGTGGGCTACATGGCCCAGGTTGTATATTGACAGGGGAAACAGGAGGACCAGATGAATACAAGTCATAGGGAACCATACATAAGGGATTTGAAACCAGTTGGACTTTCATGTTGTGAGTGACTTTGCCAGTGTCCCTAATATAAAGACAGCTTACAATCATTCACTTCACTTTACATAAAAAGTGCTCAAATATACCAGCTGCAGTTCTTATTTCACTATGGCACTTATGGAAGTCCAGGCTGATAATAAGGAACAAAAACACTAGATCTGAGATCATTGGATTTCTGCACATTGCTGGTTCATCAGATTTAATCAAGCCACTGCTCGCTGACGCTCCAACACACACGCATAGGAATCGCACACACACAAAGCACTCGGCTCCTCATGGGACAGGCTTTTAGTGCTCTGTCTCATGCAGTATTTAATTGACCCTGCACAGGAAGCCTAGCGGTCCCAAATGCACTGCCTCTTCCCCATCCGACAACACACACGGAGCACCAGCAAGTATACATCAACTGTATTAAAACATAAGAGTATTTTAGAAAAATTTAAAAAACCATTTGGGAAGAAATTACAAAAAAATTACCACGAAAGGTAGCTTGCAAACTTCTTTAAAACTGCATGAAAGCACTGACAAGTAAACATCTATCACAGAAACAGATGAGTGCAATAGTAAGCTACAAGATGTGGAAGATGCTGCAGTGTACTTACTCAGTTGGAGGTAGGCAGTGGCTTGTGCCTTCTGCTATTCGCTCATGGTGCGCCCTATCTGGGGTAACACTAAAGTGAAGTGTAGCGTGCTCATAAGCAGTCTTCTTCTTTCTCTACCCCCCTTCACCCCCACCCTCCGCTCCATTCTCCACCTCTCACTGAACACAAGCCCAACTACGTCACTGAGACTCTCCGCACATCTCTCTCTTCCTCCTCCTCCTCTTCCTCCTCGTTACCTTGTCCTATGGAATGGGAGAAGATTGGGTTTCTCCAAGAATCTTGCAAGATTCAATGTCAATAGTTACATTGTGATCAGGAGATGTTTGCAGTATAAATATAGCTAAGGAAATTATGCACCAAACATGAAAAGTCTTTGGATATCTTTGTCTAACCTGGTTTGCTGTCTCACCAGATTGTATAGATTTGAACTGCTTTTACAATGCATATGATTTCTTACAGTCAGTATTCATATATACATGTAGCTTAAAATGTGCGTAACAATCTTTATGTGTTCCATAGAATACATACAAATCTGAACAATATGTGCATGGCATAGTGGTTAGCTCTTTGTCTCTCAACATAACAAGAGATATGGATTGGGGAATATTATATTTTATCATCACTTTTATCATTGCATGCCTCTGTGTGATATGGCAATAAAAATGTAATTGTGATCTCATCTCTGTGATGCTATTTTTGTGATAACGTCATATTCAGTGACTGACTTGTGATTCAGTGCTTCTCTGTTTAAGACAGTTCTATGCTCAGACACGTTTCCCAACCCTATAGCTTTCATTTCTTTATATTGCCATTAAAGGTAACTAACCTTTAATGGCAATATAAAGAAATGAATTGTGTTCCAGTCAAAATTATTGGCCCATGTTGATCCTTGTTGCACTGCTATATCATGCCAAATGCCCATAGAACCTGGGAGATCATCCATCACTTTTAAAATAGCCTATAAAATGATGACTGATTTTACAGTTTCACCATATTACTCATCAATTTGTACACTACATAAATAAATTACATTTCATAACAAGCATTCGAAGATACAACATAAGAAAGGAACAAGTCTGCCTATATGAACTTATGAAACAAAATAGACAAGCTCCATATGAGAATGATTGGGAATTGGATAAATAATTGAAAGGCAAATTGAAACGGTTGAATTAAACGGCCTGACATTACAGTAACAAGGACGATGACGGCTGAGAAAAATCCTCATCAAAGTTTACATTCATTATTCATATTTGAGGCTGCAGGAAATGGTGCAGCAAAGAGAATCTGCCACACAAAAATGGCTGCAACTTGAATTCTGCTTAAACTATGGAGTTGAATAAAACATGAATGAACGAATGGCCTCTTGAAACTAAAGAAATGGAAAAGAACGACTTTTAGGAACGGCACCCAAGCATTGAGAGCATCTGTCTGTCAGTCTGTCCCACACGAGGCACTGCTCTGGGCTGTTCTGCCGCTGCTGCTGCTGCTGCTGCTGCTGGTGCATTATGGATGAGGCTATTTTAAGGCTTTGGGGATGGTGCGTTTTGATTTGTGAGCGGGGCGAGATGGCACCTGGCTGCTGCCGAATCTCTTCCTCAGAGAGGAGAGCAGTGATGAGTGGAGACATGAAGGCAGAGCATGTGCACAGAGCTGACCCCAGTTTGAAGTATGATGTAAACAGAAAGACATCAAGAAGCATGTCACATTAACTGTACTTTGCACTGTACTGATCTCAAGAGGGATGAGGTACACCTGATTAAGACTGGTTGGTTTAGAGCATAGAGTAACAGTAGCTATAGCACCTATCATAAAATGAACATTTTCTATTGTTCACTATGTTTCCACTATGAGACATATAGATTCTATTTACTGTGACTTGTTGACACTGAAACTATACAATCTAACTTAAAACTCTCCTCCATGTTCGGTCTCCAGACAAGACATAGGCTACAATTCCTTTAGCACATATAAAATAAAAATGTTTAAATTAACTTTTAACATCATTCTAACAATATTATAAGTGGTTTAAAAGAATTAACGAAAACTTCAACAAGTGCAAGCTTTAGGCTACCCTTGTGAGGATACAATTAGTTAAGTGAAATAGTTAAGTGAAGTTAAGTGAAATACTTTCAAACTGCCAAAATTAATGGCATGTTAGATTTAAAACAGAAAATTACATTTTTGTTGAAAAGTATCCATTTTAATTAAAGTATTCCTAATGTTGTAAGTGCCTAAAAAGCGTCTGCGAACAGAAGCCTGTGACTGTAGAAGTACAGTAACACATGCAGCCTGACCAACAGACAGAAGAAACCTGCAGACGAACCCACCTCGTTAAGCAGGAAGACGCTTGAATTGGTCAGGGACATCCGTAGCTCACTGAGATTTAGTTTTTGGAGCCAAACTTGTGTAAAAATAGCGTTTGTTAATTATAAAACATCAAATGAAGATATCATCGCGGCTCAACCAAACAGTTCTCTCAAACGCAGACCACGCGGGCTGGAGGCGCAGAGTCCACACTAAAATTCTCCAGTTTTTCGGACGCACACCATGATCGATGAGTGTGCACAAAGCCATGCGCGCGGACACACGGAGGGATAGATTACAGCTTTCTTGATAAATTATGCAGGACTTGCACTTTTCACACAGCCCTGTCCCCGGGGTCTCTGCGGATTCATGGCGGTCGGCTATTTTTGATTTTCACTGAAGATATAGGCCACTAATTTGTGAGTTTGACTGTGGATACGGGATATTCCCCAATCACTACCGTCTACTCTACATCAATATGCAGATGCACTTATTTACTTTCGAAGATGCAACTAGCCTATTTTTAAAGTTACTGATAGTTTACAGCCTGTATCTTACGTCACTGTGAAAACAGACTTTTTTTTACACAGCCCATTAACCCAAATTTGACAATCTATACCAGGTCTATTAAACCACTAGAAGGAGTTGTGATCTTATCGATACTCCTTAATAAGTAAGGCACAATAACATAATAACAGGGCTATAAAAACCCCATACTTCCCCTTAAATAAGACAATAAATATACCCTCTGTTGCTTCGAGATGTTATTTCAGATTTTAGAATGGGATTACGTCATATTCTCAGATGGAGGGCGAGAGCCAGTTTCTCATTATTTACATGGTATTTTCATTACGAATTAACCTCGCACAGGAGAAGGGTGATTGAACAGGGATGTGTTTAAACTTAAGTCTTGATACACAGCTTGCCCCATCCAGTGGCCAAGGCAGCAGCTCGGCTCATTTTTCACTGAATCAGCATTTTGTCTTTGTCCCATCCTCCATTGATACAGGCTTGACGAGAATAGACTCAGAATATAGTGCCACTGTTCAGACCAAACATTCAATTAAAACCAATAATCTTAATATTTGGGTTGTTGTGTCATTAGGCAAGACACTAGGTCTAATCACCCAGTCTGTGTGAAGGTGACTTGTGAGTGATTTAGGCCTATTGGTGGTCAGGCAGGCCGTTGGCACAGATTGGCAGCCACATCTCCCCCAGTCAGGCCCTGGGCAGAAACAGCTCACCACTGGCCATGTCGTGGAGTGACTGAATAATGACCCACTGAAGCACTTTGAGAAACCAAACATGTAAAGCACAATGCCATTAGGCCCCACTGCAACATTGGCGTAGTACAATAACAGTGTAGCCTGGTTGTTTAGTGATGTGTTGCCCCCAAAACAGACCCAAATGTTTGTTGAGCAATGGCGCCACGTGGTGGAATATGAAGGCAGCACAGTTAAACGCTACTCTGTTTAAAAAACCTAAAAGTATAAAGATGAAACCAAATCCGTAAGTTAATGTTAAAAATCAGTAAAAATAAATAAATAAATAAATAACTTGAGTAGCGTTAACAAAAACTAATAACATTTATTCGCCAAATGGTGAAATGAAGTGTGTAAGTGAAATAATTCATTTTTTTCTGCCGAAATAAAAATGTAACTAAATGTAATATTTAATTAGGCTAAACAAAAGACACAAATATCAGTTGTTGAGCTGAATGTCTAAATAGGTCAAAACCTTTAAGCACATATTGTTGTTTGATGATATGCGAGAAATAAGTTAAAACAATAAAATGAGAGTGATGAGCATATGAAAGGTCAGGTCAGACTTATAAAATAAAGAAAATATAATAATATCCTTTTGAGGAGAATATGAGTAATAGTCAAATAGTAATAGTGACATCACGCTGAGGGTGTTCTACATGTACCTCTATGGTGCAATGTTCAGTAGTTACCATGGAGACATAAGGCACATATTAGTATTAACACTGTCAAAAACCTTTTAAGATTTTGTGATTAATACAAGCTTTCATGGTCCTGTTTGATTTTCCACTAAAAGGTGAGAAAACTGGCTAATCTTGGCTAATCCTAGCTATTTTGTGACTGTAATGTTATTCAAGAGGGACTTGTTTAACAGCACAAATCATCTCAATTGTAGTTCCAACTAAATCAGCTCATTCTGGTCAGATATTGTCAAATTAAAACTCAGATTAAAGGCTAATAGAGCTTCTGACAAAGTGGTGCCTTCAGTTAGCGTCACACCCCCAGAGAATAAATAAATACATATAAATATATAATATTTTATCTTGTATTAAATATGTATTTCAATTTAGATGCAAATATTAATGTCTGATAGGACTAATCAACGTATAGGCGTCAAGGCACACTGTCACACTGCTTTGACTCCTGTCGGTTTCTCCCTCTGACAGACAAGCAGGCTGCAGTGATGGTAAACTTGATGTCATGTAGGTGAGTCTGAGGGTGTGGGCTTGTTTACAAGATGAAAAGTCAACATATTCTCTGTGTCTGTGTCAACACTAGCGTGCCCTTTCTGGTTACACATCAAACTCTTCACTGCAATTGGCTGCCCTGTCTCTGGCTGAACCACCTTTGTCATGGGTTTTATTGTTTCTGGAAATTATCTCACAGACCACTGAGAAACTTTAAAAGGAAAGTAGTCATATGCTTTTACTGAGTGACTGGCGTACAAGAGATTACACCTCTCTGTCAATACAAGGTGCTGTAAAGTTATGTAAATTTCAAGCAGAATGTAAGATATTTACTCTTCTCATTGTCATATAGAACCCATAGGCTTGTCTTTTTACAAAACACACAGTAAGTTAATTTATTTAATTTATTTAAAATATATTGTCAAAATGTCCAAATGTGTCTTTAGCAAGCAATACAGTCTAAATGATTATGCGTAATTTTAAAAAGTTAAAAAGATCGAAGCTAAGATTCACTTTTAAGTAACCAAAAACTCCCACTGAAAAAAATGGCATGTATATCCACTATTTAGGCTCCAATAGCACAGATTACCCCCCTATCCGTCCGCTAGAGTGCGCCTCGGACACATTGATTGGAGTGCCTTTGGTTTGGGGCTATGCGAGAGTGAGAGAGAACCAGAGGGAGTCGGGGAGGTCGAGGCGGTGGGAATGTACTGTAGCTCTGGCTGGGAACAGTGAAGGTTGTCCCGGTCGGTCTGGCAACCTTCCTTTAACCGAGCCTTTGGAGCAGCTTGTCGGCCTCTTTGGCACGGACTCGACAGCGTTTGAGACGTGGGACGGCGGCTTACATGCTGGACCGAACACGGCGGTAAAAACTGGATCTCCACTGCAGTGTTACTCTTTGGATATCCAATGGTGAGTGCACTGCTACTGCTGCCTCCCTCAGCTTTTCCCGCGGTTCTGTTTGTTGGGCAACTGTTCCGCACGATGTTATTTCTTGCAGATTGGAATCGAAGTAAGCCGATAGCAGTCGGACAAATGCCAACATCTGACTTGTACTATGTCTGTGCCGCTGTGATGATTGCTGCGGCGCTGCGAACTGTTCTGCAGGACTGTGCGAACCAGCCAGCTTGCTCCTTGCGCACACGCAGGCACTTCACAAGACATTTTAATTGTGACACTTAACTAGGATCAAAAGCTGTTTGGTGATACGTAAAGCAGACAGTAGCCCTTTCACGCCAATTCGTTTGAGTCCATTGACCTGTTTAGAGTCCAAACATAATGACGTTTAGCTGTTATGGGGAGTCAGGCCCAGTGTAGAGAGATCCTGTTATTACTACATGTCAGCTTTCGCGCACATCCTCCAAGATACAAGAGCCACGGTTCCTGGCCCCTAAGTTGGCCAGTGGAATGCTTTAAGTTGCTGGGGGTGCAGGAGTGTGCCGGGTGCACCATCTCATCCACTCTGCATCTGGGCTGTAGTTAACACAGTGCGATTTGTTTATTTAAAAAAAAAAAAATCTAAGTTAATACAGGGAAAATTCCCTGATTGTAGGCTACATTTGAAAATTAGGGAGCTGTCGACTTACTATGTAGGCTACTTGGTGCATCCTGTTATGTAATGGGCTGCTTCGGCCGATTGCCCGCAACCAAACAGCCTGGGCCTTCACGTGTTAAATCTAAATGCCATTTTGAACATTGTTCTGATAATCTAGCTTCTAAGGAATAATGGCCTAGAGGCCAGGAGGGCATTGGGGCAAGGAGCTGTCTTGTCAAACAGCCATACTTATCTTGATGTTATTCCTGATAGGAGCATAATTTAGATTTCCCAAGAAGTGTCCTCCTGTCACAATTGTATCAAAGGTGACTGTTGACTGCTACTTGGTCCTGAACACTGGAGCTCACCCTCCACGCATTTGCCCACAGTTCCTCACTAGGTCACATGCTAAACTGATGCTTTCAAGCTTTCAGGCTTTTTGTCTCGCTGTAAATTGCATATTGAGTTGTCTATTGATCCAATCACTTTAAATGGAAGGGAAATTAATTGCTAACAATTCAGTTATCTAGTGAAAGAGCTTATTGTTTCTAGCGTGGGGCATATTCAAATAAAAGGACAGAATGTTTTGGCTTTAGGAATAAACTAATGATTGAGCAATACTGTTGCGAGACTAATTCCATTTTGTAGGTGATAATCTTATGTAAACATGTTTTAGTTTATTTGTATTTTCTGCAGGAAGTTAAGTTCTTGACTGGAGCTCTGCTTAAGTGGACAGCAGCTGCTTGATTATGATGAACTTTTACTACAGTCTGGTAATGACATTGGGGTTCACAGGCTCACAGACTGGTGTGTATTGTTCACATCATATGCAGATGGCTGTTTGTCTCAGCTCTGGCAGAGATTTGCTTATTAAGTTTAGAGGTTAGCAGTGTCCTTGACATGTGTTGCCAGAAGTCAACCATAGTGACTCATCAAAGCTAATAGGGGAAGCATGGGCAATTTAATGTGGGCTGGAGAGCTCTTGATCTCTGATGGTGCCCATTCAGGAGGTCTTTGTTGTCAAATAGAGCACACCCATCCCTGTCGGCTCGAGATGTTAGGCCCGATCGCAGTGATAGTCGAGCCGGGTGCTGTCCTTTGCACCAAGACAAGTTTGGTGAGGAGTTGCTGAAAGCTGCCAGTGTCTCTGTTTGTTCTTTTCTATATTGTATGGCTTGAACTAGCCTCATGCTCCATCAGATGATTGCTGGAGGAGATTTTGTTGTCACATCTGTGTGCTTTTAAAAACAAAACCTTAAACCCCATGAAATTGGTTTCTGCTTTACAGGAGATGGAAAGTGTTATGACAAATCATTTGCCGGACTTTATAGCCTGGCTGTGCTTTTGATCACTTAAGTTCTGCCATGGAATCATGCACAAACACATGACTACTCACAGAATTACTCACAACTAAACAACTGTTATGAATATTTTTATGTTTATCGTAATGGTTCTGAAATATGTCCACTGCCCAGGTTGTGACTACTCAGAGCCATTATGTGTAATATGTTTGTATTTTCCAGGAGAACAGGTGGAGAGAGGGCCGATGGGCGGAGGAGTATCGCTCTGTCTGTTACTGAGACACTCGCAGACTCGCCTCTGATGCCTCTGGCAGCACTGAGCTCATGGTGTGTGCTCGCTGGGATCAACTAGTGGCCTGGCCAACGTTTCAACACACAACAAAGCCCACACAGGTGAGAGACGCCAAAGTCACTGGTGTTTGTCATGTGCTACTGTTGTGTCTTAATGTTTGTTGTATTTATGGTGTAGGATGTCGTGGGCCAGAAGGCTCTTTGTACGAAGAGTGGACGAGCGAAAAACAGCATGGGGAGAGCGCAACGGCAAGAAGCGAAAGGACAGTTCCTCTCTGTGCCACCCCCGCTATATGAGCTGTCTGCGGGACACTGAAGATCTCGACTCGCCTAATGCAGCCTCTCAGCACTACCCTGGTGGAGCAGGCACCAGCGCAGGCAATTACAACCTGCGATGTGTGTGGCAGGAGGACCACTACCTGAAGAAACCCACAGCCGGAGATGTGGGTTTGAAGGCTGTGGATCTGGGCTTTGAAGATGGTGACGTGAAGGGCAGGAAGGAGGAAGAACTAGGGGAGCGGGGAGAGGGCAGCTGCAAGGCCATGAGCGCCGCAGACTGCTGGAGGAGAGTAGTTTGGGTTTTTCAATCAAAGAAGTTTAGTTCAGCCAAGCTGGAGCGCCTATACCAACGCTACTTCTTTAGACTCAACCAGAGCTCTCTGACCATGTTGATGGGGGTGCTGGTGGTGGTGTGTGGGGTCATGCTGGTGTTCCACTGCATCAATGCGAGTCCAGACATCGCCTACATCTGCATCCTCTCTATTGCCATGGTGCTGTTCCTGGTTCTGATGGTGGTATGTAACCGTAATGGCTTTCACCAGGACTACATGTGGATAGTCAGTTACCTGGTGATGGGCGTGCTGATCGTGGTACAGGTGTTTGGGGTGCTCATGGTGCAGCCCCGCAGTGCTTCAGAGGGTGTCTGGTGGACCGTCTTCTTCATTTACATCATCTACACTCTGCTGCCAGTGCGCATGAGAGCTGCGGTCCTCAGTGGAGCCGTGCTGTCCATCATCCATCTGGTTACAGCCTGGCAACTCAACCATGAGGACAAGTTCATTTTCACACAGGTACAACATCGTCACACACACAGGCTGTTCAAATCACTCACATTAAATGCATAGGCATGTCGTAGTCACTGCAGCCTTGATACTAAGATAAATACTAAATACTTGGTTTGTTTTTTGGGGCTTTTATGTTTTTAGTTTATCTTGAATGTAAACTAGTAGCGGCAGCATCAGAAGTAGTTCACTTTTGAAGCTTAGAAAACCTATACAGACTCATTTTAAGTATTTCTGATAATTAATTAATCACATCCAGGAGACCCAACAAGGTTGCCTGGGATCCAGAATACACACTTTTTCAATACAATCTTCACCAGTGAATCTCCCTCTTTTCAAATCGGAGTGATTGACAGGTGGATTGGCGAATCAGGGACAGGCATGGTCTGTCCGTATTGGAAAAAATAAAGAAAAAAAAATCACAGGGGGCTGAAAACATTGAGGATTTCGGCAGAATCAATTGGCGAAGCACTAAACTCTGATAATTTGAAGTGAGATAAATTTGATTTTATCATAGGTAACCAATGAGCTCCTTCGTTTCACATCTGTCACAACAGATCTGATTGCATGATCACATTTGACCGGGCTTGAGACGCAATGGAGGACGTGAGGACCAGACTGAGTCTAACAGTCTGTATAAATAATACATAGAGATATCATTCTGGATTTGCCAGTCAAATCATGTGGCCATAGATATTCACATGTTTAACTACACAATGTTATCCTATACCACTTTAAAGCTTGCTCAAATGCATATTCAGACCCAGAAATATGTGCTATTAACATGCAAATGCTTATTCAGAAACAAAACAAAGCTCACTTTCTCTAATTGGGACCTATACAATTGAGCACAATGTTGTCACTGTGCTCGCCAGTGGAAACGCCCTACTTTCTCTCTCCATCAATATGGGACAAACAGTGTAGTGGGCTGCTTCTCCACTACTTTTCAGAGGTGGCATGCTAAAAGTAGATGGTGCTGTAGATGTTGGCTGCCTCTCAAATGAGCTTTTTAATGAGCTTGTGTTTTGAGCTGTGTCTTTGAGCCGGTGGCAGCTCTGTAGGGGTTTGTTGGAGGTCGTCTGGGTTGAGTGAAGCCTTTAGCAGCACTATGTGGAGAAATATCATGATAATGTAGCATGGTGCCATTCCGATCCGCTATCCCCCAAGACAAGGAGGCTATTGTAGTCAAATGAAAAAGGGTGGGATACTGAGATTGTGCAATGAAGTTGATGCAAAACAACATGATTAGTTCCTCGTATTGGATTCTGAGGAAAGGCATAAACAGATTTCAGAGTGTTTAGCAAAGAACACATGGAAGCTGTTGAGTGTTTTACTGTAGTTTTTTGTTTGTTGGATACAATCTTTTTGGGACAGTGGTAGAAGTAGGTCACTTAGCTCCTGACCTTAATTAATAAACAAACTTAATAGCAGCTAGAGAAAAAACATGTTTAGAATGGCACAAAGATTAGCTGTATAAACTCAGAGCCTAATTGTTAACAGCAAATCTCCAATATTCTGTAATTGTGTTAGAGTTGGCCTTTGACAGAGTTCTATCAAGGCAATAATGTTATCCACAGGAAACTTTTCCTGTAAGCTAAATGCTAAAAGTGCGCTGTCAGTGTCAAATAGCAAAGTATTTATTTTTGGTTTTAATTCCAAATTGTATTGATTATTATAGTAATACAAACTATCAAATTTGATCCATAAGCGTTTGTTTCTAAGGCACTCAAAGTATGTGCTGTATATGATTTATATTTTTATTTTAAAATGTCCCAGAAAAGTCTGACACCGTTATGCAATTTCAGTATGGAAGTTTTTTATTATCCGTGCGATAACTTGGAATCTATTGACCAATTTGATTTTATTCTTTTAAACATCCAGTTAGAGCACATTCAACAAACATACTTGTCTGTTGGCCTGAGAGGAGTCGTGCTTTTCCCTCCCAAACTTCAGTATTAAGCAACCTGACGTGTGTGAAGCCTGCACTGTGAATAAGGCAATATTGACTTAGCACTGCTGGTCCACTGAGCTTTGTGTTAAGTGCCATGTCCCGGCCTAGACGGTGCCACACAGAGGCTGCTCTGCTGGCTCTGTGTTCTGGTTGGCTCTAGTCTGATGGACCGCTGCTCTGCCCCAGGGCCTGGACCCCAAACACTCTACGTTCCACTTCTCTGAACAATCAATGATGGGACATGGGCCTGTGGTGTTGGACACTTACTCTCTCTGCTGGGGTTTGATAGAGAGAGACTGAAATAACATGAGTCCTCTGAGGCTGCTCTTACACACATCTTACTTTAGGTTTACACTTAAAATCACTTGGCCTCTAGATTGGCAGTATTTTTAGCTAGATGTTGGCTGTCCTGTTGTCACCCTGTTAATGTTTCTATTTTTACATGCTGGGACTGGCACAAATAGACTTTTTGGGTTGGGTTATTCAACAATTATCAAGTATCAGGCAATATATGGAATCATTGATAATATTGTGAATGCTGATATGAAAAAAATGAATATCAACTTTATTGTTTATACTGTAATCTCATAATGCTTTAAAATGAGGAGATTAAAAGTAAAAATGGAACAAAGTTATGTTGTTTAAAATTAAAATGTAAGTGATATATCTCCACATGGTAATTTCTGCTGGATTGGCAAAAAATGCCTTCTGATTATCCATGCTGTGAAACTCCCTAAAAAAATATCAATCAACTAATTTTTGTCAAAATCACTCACTCCAAGTTTTATCCTAGATAATATGTGGCTTTCTTGTTCTTGCACTATACAACTTTTCTGGTGATGGGTCTGTTACTTGATGTTATTGCTTCGCTGAAATGTCCCATAGTATGGCATTAAGCTTAACCTTTAACCTTTAACCTTTTTTCCCCATAATCAATTATGTGTGTTTTTATTACTCAATCAAAACTACCTCAAAAAACATTGCAAGCATTTTTACTGTGAACAAGGTCAAACATCTGACCTAGTGATGTCACCTACTTGTCTCCATAAGTTTAATGCCATATTGCAAAACATTCTAGGCAAAGTATCTCCATGGAGAGAAACAGGTGATGAACTCTCCACCAGAAAAGTTACATAGTGCACAAAACAATGCTCCCAGCCAAGCTTAAAACTGCTGAAAACTTTCCCTTTACAACCTCTGTAGCTCTGAATCTGCATTAGTTTTACCCCAGACCTGATGTGCAGCTCCTGGTGAATACTGGACCCATTGAGTCCATCACACGCTCCTCATCACACACATAAGCCTCTGCGGCCCTCTGTGGCCCTGGGCGTCACATGGGCCCTTGTCCTGATCTGGGAACGCTACTGCCTCTTCTTTGGGGATCTCACCGTCCTCAGGCCTTGTTTCTTGTTCTTTTCCAGTTTCATTTCTTTTTTTCTATGTTCCCCACGGAGATGTTCAGGCAGGATCAGAGCTCAGAAGATGCAAGCCTGGTGATGACGAGGACAATGGGGGTCTTTGTTTGAAGGACCTCCTCAGTGGGGCAGGGGGGGGCAGAGGGGGTTATGGCAGAGACAAGGGGACAACCATGGATAGTGTGAAATGAAGCTGGGCTGATGCATCGCTCTGTGAAAGCCCGTCAGTCTTTTTCCTTTCTGTGAGTCAGAGAAAATCCTCAAATGAAGTGGTCTTTTATTGGTGAGCGGCTCGTGGGGATTGTGTCCATGATGTGCAGGCTTTAAAGGGCCTCCTCAGACCACTGCACAGATGAGCTGATGACGGTCAAAGCAGAAAAGATTAGCTCTGTTTTAGACAAAGGACAGCACTGAGAAGGGGAACACATTCATACAGGTGGTTTTTAAAACACATTTTCAAATTTCTATTTAGGGCTTGGCAGGGGGGGGGGGGGAAACTTTTAGTTTCTATTTGGGTTTGGGGGGGGGGGGGGGATAATCTTCAGTATCGTGTAGGTCGACTGTGGATTTACATGGATTATACTCCCATTTGTGATTGCTTTTAACAAATGTATATATTTTGTAATGTTTCATAATCTGAAAATATAGTGTATCTTGTAACGTGATTCATTTCTATGACATGCAGTGTTGTTTACACTATTCAGGGCAGTTCCATGACCATTTTGTGTATATACTAAACATAGTTTATGTATTATATGATCTTCTCAAGCACTTTTATGTAACCCAAATAAACACTCTAAGTGTAACCTCCATAGAAGAGTTTCAATGTGATGAACAAATCTTGTTTGCCAAAAAACCTGGATGATCTGTAAGACTATATTGAAATATTTTGTGGACTAAATAGGCAAATGGTTAACTTTAGTTAGTGTGTGGCCCCTAAACAAACAGCATCTTACTTAAGTTCACCTTAGCTGTCTCAGACCTGTGGTGATACAGTGCCACTGTGAGGCTGCTTTTACTGCATCTGGACATGGGCCTTTAAGTAACTACTGTTTACTGGAAACTAGAAGTTATTGGCAAAGCATGAGGTGAGGTTTGTTTCTTGTGTTTTTTTCCTGTGGTGGGCAGCTTGGGACACATCAGGGTCCGTTCATTATTCCTGTGTCGTCACCCGTGTTACTTGGATTCACATGCTTCATCCTTTAGCACACTTTGGTTAGTGTCTGCTGGAGACAGCTGGGACAGCTGAAGCTGTTCTGGAAAATGTTTATTTCCTGCCGTTTGGCTGATAACCAGTGTGTTTAGACATTCATGCTAGCCTTGACAAGTTTTTCTTTGTAAAATCCCAAAATCCCACATCAATACATTGCTAAAACTGTTAACTAACAGTTACTGCACCATATGAAACTTAAGGCAAAGATTAAACAGATTACTGTGTAAAGTGTCTCTTTATCTTGGTGTATCTTTGGCCCAGTCATCTGAGGTATGATTCCACCTCACAGTACAGAAACTATGGCTGCAAGTCAAACTTGTTCAGCACAAATCGTCACATGTTCCACATCTCTCCAGGCTGTTTCTGTGAGAGACCACCTGTCCTCCACAGTCTTTAGCACTCGTTTTGCTATATATGCGCAACAGCTGCATGCTTGTCTTGAGGGATTACAAGATTTTCAAGAGATCAAGAGGTTTTGACTATTGTTTTGTTTCTAAAAATGCTTAGCCATCCGGTGTGCTAGATATCAAAGAGAGATTAACAACAAACAAAAAAGTGCTTTTATGTGACATTGTATATTTGGTTAAGTAAATCACAAGTGGAGTCCGTGAGAGTTGTGCTAGCGTCTGCCGCGTTTGCTGTGTGTCTCAGAAACATGCATTTGTGTGTTTTGTTTTTGTGAGCTAAATCTGAGGAAAAAACCGTTCTCTTGGCAAACCAACTGTTATGGGGTCAACACATGTGGGACTATGGGAGCATATATACACAGCACTGTCCTTTGCAAAACTAAAGATACCAATCAATGAATCGCCACAATCACAACCAAAGCATGCATAATGAATTTAGGCATTGGTCTTATGTAACAAACCCCTGACAACCATCACACAGTGCAGTGTAGCCTATAGGCTTCTGCTCATGTGTTCTTTAAGAGCACTGTCGCCTATGTACAGTGACAGTCTAATATACACTCACTCTTTTGTCATGAATTGCAATGTAAAATAAGAAATAAGGAAACTATTTAAATCAGTCTGTATTTGACCCCCTTAGAAGCCTTTGCACAAGTACGATGATTGTTTATAATAATTTGATTTCAGATAAGATACATTTTAAGATTTTCTGCATTTTCATTTTATCCGTTTGAAAACCGGTTGCTGATTAAATTGTTTCACATAGTAGAATTTACTGCTATGCAATGCTGCTGAACATTCAGCTCTAATTGGGTAGTTTATGATTATTACCAGCTTTTTGCTGGAACAAATGAGTAAGTTGTGTTTTTTAACTTTTTTCCATTTACTTCCTTCCATTAAAATGTGTTTACACTGAGTGTAGTGTAGCTTAGCTTGTGGCTACTATCAGATGGTGAGAACATCTTCAGGTACAGTCCAGGCCTAAACAATGAAGCAGCTCAAATAATAGATCCCCTTCAGTTGTAACCCCACCCCCTGTGAGTGAAGGAGAGCTTGTGACTCATCCACTTATTGTATTACCACCAGAGGCAGTGATACAAACACGGATAACTTGCACTCCCAACAACTGTGGGGAGTGCAATTAAACCAGTGATAAGCAAAAATATTGCTCTTAAAATACAGCTTCTGATAAGGAAATGATTACATGACTATTAATAGCTGTTGGGAACTGAAGCCTTATAATAACAGTGCACAAGTTACCAGTATCTAAAAGTAAATAGAGGGATCAAATGCTTGGCAGCAGGATGCTGGCACAGAGCCAGGAAATATATCTACCAAGTCAATTAGTAGTGTTAAATGTTGAACTATGTGTTGTGCATGTTCCAGAGCTTTGAGTGGGATTTATTCAGTGTTGAGTGATCATGTTCTCATGACATCCACCTGCCACATACACCAACAAGAGGATGGTGTTTGTTCTACACATGTCACCATCAACACCCCTATACAATGTTTATAGAGCTCCAACTTTGTCATCTATAATTAAGATAATATAATTTTTAAATTTGAGGCTATGTGGTATTCCATCCATGTGCCTTATTCCCCAATTGACTCACTCTGTAACGTATATGCACCCACAGAACAAATGTTATTTTTTTGTATAATGTTCAACTCACATCCAGCTTGTTCTTATTTTCAAAAAATGATGTCACCTACAAAAACAAGACCCCTTGTCCCATGATGTCACTACAGTGGCTCAGTGGAGAGTTACAGTGGATTGTGCCTTTGCTGGGTCCACCTAGAGGACTTAACATAAACATCAGCCACATTTGTCTGGTTTCACAACTTTATTGCGCTCTCTCCCAACTCATGAGGATTTAAACCAACCTTATGGGATGCATGGTCATTTGAGTCTAAAACCTGGTTAATTACAAAGAAATGTTGCCTGTCTTTGTTAAAGGGGACATATTATCTAAAATTTACTTATAAATAAGATATGTTATAACAGAGTTCCCCCGTCATTAGTTTACTCAAAGTTGTATATCTATTGATTTCATGTATGTTTGAGTAATCCTGTTTTGTCCTGCATTTAAGGTTTGAGTGCTCACAGTTTTTTTCACACTTTCAGACTCTTTGAGACAAAAATGCAAACTCTGGGCCATACAATGTAGAGTTAGAAAATGTGCCGTGGCCATTTTTCAACAATAAAACCTGTAAATGAAAATCAGCTGCTTGTTATGATTAAATGCTGCTATGAAGAGGCTGAGTCTCTCAATTAAAGTTTTTTGAAAATGAAGTCAATGGACCTGTTTCTATTACTAAGCCATTTTAGATCAATATTGCAATATACAATGAACAAAACTTAAAAATATGTCTTCTTCAATCTGCTTTCAACAGATGCTTTTAACCAAACTCAATGTTTGTTTAAAAGCATTAAGACTTGGGAGTGGGACAGCACGATTTATGTAAGATCAACAAATTCTCATATCCCCATATTGTCCCTAAAACGGTGTGTCCTTATATAAATGGATTCTTGGATCCTTGAAGTTTGATTTTGTTTTTCCATTAAGTACTTGGTATTTATAAAAAATCATGCACTAAAGTGAACTCCATGTTGGTGGATGACAGTTGAGTCCCAAGTCTCTGCACATGTGCTGTTTCCTTCACTGGGTCTTGGAGGAAGATGGGTCAGAAAGGGCAGTTGTGGAATGACAGAATCGCTTTTGTCCATTTTGTCTGTTTAAAGTATTACCTGTTTCCGGAGATGGATATATATACTCTGTAGTAAACATCAACGTAGAGGAAAGCTGCAGAGGACAAGCCCGTCTGCTTGCTGGGCCTGGTGTAAGGAGACTTCCATTGGGAAGCCTTTGACCCCTTACCTTATTTCCTATAAACAAAATCCTCAATATTCAAAATTTTCTTCAAAACAATGTTTCAATTTTATGATGTAGACGATTCTGTCTTTTTTCAAATGACAATCAACTTTACAACATTCACCCATTGTTGTCATTTCCCACCTGTGCACCTGACAGCTGGCACACGTTTGATCTTTAAACAAAAGACAACATTAACATTTGCAGAACAGCCTTATACTGCCCTTTGAATAATTACAAAGTTAAATAGAGTTTCATTTTGCGCTGGAGCAATACCCTCATATTAAATGGCAGCATTCCTTTCTTGATAAACACACCATATTTATCTCTGTCACAGTGAATATATGACTGTGGCTCTTATACCAAGTTGGGCTTAAAAGGAGAAGGGAGCTGCTGCAGTTCAAATGGGAATTCCGACATGATTACCTCACACGTCACACAAATCATGCCATGAAGAAAGGGAGTCAACTGGTAACTTTCCTAATTAATAAAATATATGCATACATACTTAACAAGCTGTTCTTTTGCTGTGAGTGGAGGGTGACTGAGGACAGGGGGGTGTGTCCTGTTCTGCCCACTTAACCCCTCCCAGCTCAGGGCCATTCTGACAAACAATAAACACAGACCTAATGGACAGCAATACTATTGACAGACCCAGAGCACATCACATGTGTTTTACCAGCTTTGCATGTAACACTTACGTAACTGCAGAATGTTATGGATTCACAACAACAATACCAATGTGATGAAGGAATACGATTAGAAATGTTTTTATACAATAGATTTTCAAAGCACAATATAATTCCAGCATATGGATATCTCATGATTATAATTCAGTAGGGCCATGTAACCGGACTTTAATCTAATCCGCTTGGTGCTTTTATTGCCCAAGCTGATCATTGACTGATTATTTATTAGACTTTTTTGTGTTAAGTGGCACTGATGAAAAGTGTCTAAGACAAAAAATTGAAACAAAAATTGTGATCCATCAGTAGGATGGAAAAAAGTGAGTAATTTCAACATGAAGATTGGAGATATTAAGATTTTTATCCTTGTATTGATCATTTTTTATCTAATTTTATTTTGTCTTATTAATGAAAAAAAATAAATAAATAAAAATGGCATTCAATTTATAACAATACAGACTCTTAATAATTGTCATTTAACATAAAAAATAGTCACTTTTCTTCCTCCAAAGTCTGAATTCTGTGTCATGCTTTTACTAACAAAGGATTGGCTGTGAACCTCTTGATTAAAAAGACCCAAGCTGCTCATTGATCAACAGAAAAGACTCGAACTCCAAATACCTGAAATGAATGATGCGATCATTTGTATTCCATTGATGTCATTATTGTCATATTGATTACTGATTGATTATATTGATTATGAAATGGATAGATAACCACATATTTTTACAATTTCCAACCCAAACTGGAGCAGGGAAAAAGAGAATTAATGTCAACTTAGATATTGAATTGTCTAGACCAAGAGCAGTTGACTTGACTCCTAAATTCAATATTTATAGGCTTCTGTTTTATCATTATTTCCTGAAAGTGAAATCTTGTAGAGGAAATGTCTGCCTTTGCCAGAAAGTCACCTAATACCTTTTATTAAATTCCTTCAAAGGTTTGACAGAGAATCAACAAACAAGAATACAACTGTCTGAGGATGTCTTGAGCCTGAACCGCAGACTATTGCTATTTTATTCAACTCTAATATTTTAGTTAACCTTTGTCTTTTGGTTTCCTCCTTTGAGAAAAGCCCTACAGAGATGAATATATATTTTTAAAAGTCTTTAGCCTCACATTTTAATTTAGTTGTGACTTATTTTAGTATTTAGTCATTTAAAGCTGTGGTACCCAACTTTATTTTTGTAAATCAGCACATTTTTTACTTTATTTTATAAGCAGCACTTAGTGATAAAAGCAAACCGCTGTGCACTGTTTGCAGCTAATAATAAAGTATTTTTATCGATTTCAAACCCCTGCATTACTTTGCAGTCAGAACAAAGCTGTTCTAAAGCTCCCAAAAATGTATGCAGGTGAATAATAGCGATGTGTCAAAGGTCAAAGGGTTAGAGAGAGCTCAGAAGTTGGATAGATTTAAATACCAACTTCCTCCTTTCACAGGGGCAAAATCGGGTGATGCAGATTTAACAAAGAACGCGACTTAAGATGTTTTTTTAGCTCCTTGTATGGCAAAGAAAACATTAAATTTCAGCCATGAGGAGCATACCTGTTGTCCACACTTATTTTGTCCATTTTAGATCAGTTATAATAATTAACAAAAATATTTACCTGTAGTCATACTTTTAGTCCCCAGTTATCACTTTGTAATTCTTAAGCAAACGATTGCTCTCAGTTATTGTAGTATTATTGTGTGTTATGTGGAGCAGATTTCTGTACATTTAATTTCAATGATTTGAGAACTTCAATAAAGTAGTTTGAGTTAATTTCACTGAGTGGTCTGGATGGGTAGGATTTACGCTGTGTTTGTACAGTCTTATCAGTCATTATTAATTTAGACTGTCTTTTGTCTGACTGATGTGGGGCCTTCACAGAGCTTCACACAATCCGCTCCAGTGTTTTCTCAAAGATTACTTTCTGGCCTTACTGGTCGCTTGAGACCAATTTTGGTTTTGGGCTCAATCCACAATGAAAAAGGAGCTTCCATTCCAAGTGGCAGGGGCCCAAGATGGCACCACCAGTTCGCCCCCGCCCACTTCACTCAGCAACATTTATCTTTATAAGGAATAGCAGTGTTCTTGTGACAGTAATTGTGCATCGTAGTGTGTTCTATTTTTACCGTTGGCTGACCACATGTTATTATTGCAGTGTGTGTTGATGTTACTCCCTCTAAGTCATTTTGAAAGCTCCAGCAGATGCCTGTCATGAGCAGAGACAAACCCCAAAGTCAAGAGCGTTGTCCCCTGAGTGTTGACATTTTGGCTGTTCAAAGTTTAGACTTGTAGCTTAAGCACAGGTCATGGATCGGAGCTTATTTTACCTTGGGCTGTAAGTCTTTCATAACACTCCCAGATAAGTCTGTCCATTCATAATTTGAACAATAGCTGCATTTCAATGAACTGTATCTTTGGGCGTAGGTTTGTTCCACCAGTTCACTTTTGAGTCGCACAAATAAATAATATTTTAACACATTTTTATTATAGATTTATTTCCAATCCATGTTTTTGAATGCTTTGTCTCTCCTCACTGCTGCTGTACTTTTATTAATCATTTGCTATTGGCATTTATATATTTGGATTCAAATCGATCTTTATATAGTGTCATTTTTAAAGGGATAAAACTAGAGGCTGGAAAGTTCCACTGTATGACACTAAACTATCTCCATGGATACGAGAAACTGACACCACAATTGGGCTTAGTTAGATGTAAAGATGTGAATCTGCCCACATTAATGATGTTTTACAAGTATTTTTTTGTGTTAAAATACTAGTATATGAGTGACTAGTATATGAATAAATGCTATATAGATATATTTAATGCCATAGTGTTCCAGGCCATTTCCATGGAGACTACCAGGTTTTGGACCACCCTATGTTTAATCTTAGTGTACGTCTGATATAAAGAAAAAATGTATTTGATTAACAATGTTTAAAAAGCTGGACTTTTAGCAACAGTTATTATTGGTCAAGATTTAAAAGACTTATATTGACTGATAAGTTGGTTATTGGCATATTTAAACCCCCTGACATTGCCCACAAATGTCTGTATTTATTGTGTTCTAGATAACAAAAATGCATTCTAGTGGCCATATTTCTTGAACTCTCTTTGCCAAAACATACTTGGATATTATTAATTTTGTAGAATAGGTCTGCTGATTGTGTGCCAAGCCCATATCTGCCCAAATCCCTTCCCTTCATTTGCTCTTTAATGTTCTGTCCATCTGTCTTATTTTGTGAAGCACCTTGCCGTGAGCCGCACCTTATAAGCTAATGTTTGGAGTTCTTTTAACTTCACCGCCAAGAGCCTCCTTCCAAAATAGACGTAGAGTGAGAATCTCTGGGCCCAAAAGACTAAAGAAATCAAAGTTTGGTGCATAGTGCAGTTGCTGTGTTTTCAGTCTCCACGTGTTGTGAGACTTGGGAGTGCCGGAGCTGAGCGGGCTGGGCTCACTGCTGGATTGTGAGGCCACAGTGATATTAGTGCATCAACAGACACGACGCACAGGATCAAAGAGCCTCTAGTCCTGACAGTCACCCCCACAGCGTTCACACTTCAAGATTTATTCAAAAGCCTCTCTGAATGCCCTGCTCTAATCTGCAGACCCAGTGGTGACTAAGCATCAGCATAAGTTGGCATTAACACAAGCTTTGTTCATCATGTTTTGCACTGCACTTATACCCAGCTACTTTCACATGGAGACATCAGTCAAGAGCTGAGTCACAAATACTGCTCATTGAGCATGGATGGAGGAGGGTGTGTGAATAAATTTGAATTTCTATTTTAACACTAAACAAGCACTGGTTGTAACCTGGACAACACAAGGCCTTATCAGAAATAAATGAATACCTTAACTTTTAACACTTTGCTTGTGTTGGCTCACTAAACGAATTGAGTGTTTTCCAAACGTGCAGTTTAGGCAAAGGCCTCATTGCCTTGATCTGATTAGGAATAAGCTGTGCAATTAATGGAATTTTAATGGAGATTGACATTCAGTCATCTTTAATTGTCAGTGATGTACTTGGTCTTTTTAATCGACAGATCTACAGCCAACCCTCTCAGAGCATGTGGCTTGGGGCAGAGTTCATATTTTGGAGGAAGAACATTTATGTTTTCTCTTGTTTTAAATGTCAGTTACTAAAAGTCTATCTTGTTTATGTCCAGGAAATTAATATTGAAATACTTTTTATTTATTTTTAATAAGACAAAAGAAATTGAATCAAAATTGTGATTAATCAATATGGTGATAAAAACATATGACAAATGTTTTTGTCATATTTCCCAGCCCTAGATTAGGATGTTACCTGTTTAGGAGAATCGGGCTCTGCTCAGCAGCTCTGTCCTGGGAACTGCAGGTGGTCCAGGGTCTCAGACTGAGAACTTAACAAAGTTACTTGTTCTCATTGTTGGGAACCATCTGTTTGACTTTTATGTGATAAAGGTTTTGTTGAGACCATGCACCTCCTCTGGTGGTCCAATGAGCACAACTCATCAGGACTATGGCCTGTGAGGGAGAAGGACAATGGGCTGGCAGGTCGATGGGAGTCTGATGATGTAACATGTGCACATGAGTGGATGTTCTCTAGGTTGTTCC
>KN480310.1:547-10899 GCA_000787095.1 Periophthalmodon schlosseri
GGGAAAGAGGAGAGAGAGAGCGACAGAGCAGAGCGAGAGAGAAGGGGAGGAGGGCCAAGTCATTTGAATGTCAGCCATGTTGGCGAGTGCCCATAGCTGGAGCAGTGAGTTTGTTTATGAAGTGAGCGAAGCCTAACGAAGCATGAGGTCTCTCTGGAGCAGACCAGGACAGGACACACAAGATTTGGACTTTTTATTGTGAATAAAGATTAGACAAATGAATTGTGCATCGTAATGTTTGGACTTGAGTGTAAGTTTATACTGGTATTATTCCTGATGTGAAAATGTAATGGCAGTGTTCTAAGGAGGATCACTGTGATGAATGGAAAGTGGCTAAATCGGTCATTAATGTTTACTTGTCTGATTAAATCCCATATGGCCTCTAATGACAACGTCTGTCTTATTTCTGGGAGACATTCCACATTTTAATCTAAATGATGTTGTCTCTAGAAATCAATTCAATGTAAGGGGCAGATGTAAAATCAACAGTGGTGGATGAAGTTATTATTTATTATTATTTATTATTTAAGTAAAAGTAGAGATACAGAGGTAAAAAGTTATTACTTAAAATTGTATTCAAGTAAAGTAGAGATACCTACAAATTCTACTTAAATACAGTACTTTATTACTTGTACTTTGTTACCTTGAACCACTGAAAAACAACTGTTGTTACATACTTTAGTCCTGTTGTTACATACTTTAGTCCAACTG
Organism: Periophthalmodon schlosseri; assembly: GCA_000787095.1. Lineage (NCBI taxonomy): Eukaryota > Metazoa > Chordata > Actinopteri > Gobiiformes > Gobiidae > Periophthalmodon > Periophthalmodon schlosseri. Next base: position 1,259 of record KN480310.1, read on the forward strand.
TTGTTACATACTTTAGTGCTGGAATGTAATGAAGTGAAAGTAGTAAAGTACTAGTGCATTTTTTACTTTTACTTCACTACATTTGAGAGCTGGTATCTCTACTTTCTACTCCACTACATTTTTTAACCTTTTTAAACAGGTACTTTAATAATTTTACTTAAGTAGATTTTTTCATGTCAGGATTTTTTTTTTTTTTTGCTCCAGTATCTCTACTTTTACTTGAACTGAGTTTAGTAGCATGTCTCATCAGCCTATACTCAAAGTCGTTTTTTGGTTCATGAATACATGTTTGAGTAATCCTGTATTGTCCTGCACTTGAGGCTTGAGGCTGTTGATAAATAAATAGTTACACCTATCCCCTCAGGATGGTTTGGCCGTGGACCTCTCCATTAAAAAGACCCAAGCCCATCATGGACGATTAGAAACGCCTCTTCTTGATTAAAATGTGAATAATTGCACATCCCTAGTGTTAGTGTGTGAGTGTGTACCTGGAGTGAGCAGGATGACAGACATGGTGATGAGGGAGCAGACCACCAGGATGACCAGCAGAGCAATGGCGATGCCCTTCCAGTTCCTCTGAGGAGGACTCACTCCACCAAGGTCCTGGATAGAGACAGAGGAAATGGATGTTACAAGAGTACACAATATAACTGCACTGTTTTAATAACATATGATTCAGTATGAGTGAATCCAGCTCACACACACTTTTACATGTTAAAATGATCAATACCTCAGACCTCAAACTCTACCAGATGTTTACCATCATAAAAACATGAAAATCAGAACTAGCTCATTATAACTGGTAGCCATGGTCCAAAGTTACTCTTTACTTTCCTAACACATTCTGAGCAAGTATTCACAGCAATGAGTTCATAAGCACTTTTCACAACTCTCAGAGACCAATAACTGTGAAGCTAAAAACAAATAGCATGCTAACAGAGCACTTCACAGGCAATAACACTTTAGATGTAGATGGCACACAGCTGTCTCATTACTGATTTTTTGATTACTGTTAAGTTCTACTTTACCTACTGAAATGTAATATAATCTAAATGAAATCTCATTTTCACTCAGTCATTTTTTTATAGCCGTAAGCTGCTCTGTGCACTGCAGTTCTTTGATTACACTGCATCCATAAGGGATAAATGGACATATCTGGCATTTGCTTAACTCTGACAATTTAAAATAAACTTCTCTGAGCTTTTCCATTACATATGATAAAACCAGAGCAGCAGTTTTTACCCTCAACTGTACATGGCAACTTTGTGCATTCAAAAGACTGCAGTTTTGTTTTTACATATTTATATATTGTGACTCCAGAAGGCTGCAGACCCCTGTACACTCTTATACACTCTTATATCAACAGTGCTGTATTTTACCTCTCAAGTTGAAGACCTGACCTTTTCCATTGAAGCTTTGACCTCAGAGCTAAATTCATGCATTACTTAAATACTCAGAGCTGCCAATGTCATGATAAACCCACACAGACGATCTCCACAGTCTCTGCTTAACATGGAGCAGGTTAAAGCATTAATGTGGGATTTTGGATTTGCATATTTTAAGCTTCAAGTCAGCCCGGTCTTGTTGCACTATATATAAAAATGTGTACAGATTATAGGATTTTTGTAAATTAGTTGATACATCAGAACTAATAAAGCTGAAATAAACAAAAGAGAAAAAAAAAAAAAGAATGAGGCAAAACAATGATGGTTTGCCAAGATATTGCATTAAAGCAGACCTATTGTGCAAATGTCGGCTCTATAGTTATAATCTATGACACCCGTGGATCATTATATTATAATTTGGAAATTTTAAAATGAAGAACAAAGTAAGTACAAAGCAGTGGGTGTATGCCGGTGGTGGTGAAAACGGGGTTGATTGGCAAAATGGCGTCTTGAAAATAAGCGATTAAAGATTGCTCAAACATGCACGAATCACTCCAAATACAACTTTGTTGGCAAAATGGCTCTTGAAAATAAGCGATTAAAGATTGCTCAAACATGCACGAATCACTCCAAATACAACTTTGAGAGGATAAATGTGAAAGAAACAACTATAACATGGTTAAAAGCTTTGAAAAGTCTATTTTGCATTATAGGTCTGATTTAAATAAACTGTTAGATAGATAGCTGAGTGGCTAACACACATGCCTCACAGCAAGAAGGTTCTGAGTTGAACTTTGACGGCCACCTGCCCTTTCTCTGCAGAGCTTGCATCTTCTCTCTGTGTGTGGGTGAGTTTCCTTCAGGCTCCCCCCATCAACCCAAAACATGCACAAAAGGTCAGATCCTCCAGCTAAGGTAGTCCTGACCAAGACTAGCTCAAGTCTAGGTTCAGATCTTTGAAGGATGGGTCAAATGCAGGACCAAATTACCCTATGGAGACAATAAAGCATACCTTAACCTTAGATCAGTTATGCGATTTTATATGTCTTCTCACATTAAAAAAAAATCACATTTCTTCTTTGAAATTCTGAACTCTGCTCCAAACTGCATGCCTTCACTGTCAGAGAATTGGCTCTCGACCTCACAATTGTTAAAAAGCCGCAAGCTGATCATGGACTATTTGACTATCTCGATTTGATTAAAATTGTGTTAATTACACAGCCCTAATTTCACAGATTTCAACTTTAGTTTAATAAAGTTTGTGTGTCCATAGACGGCACACTGGGACAGATCATGAAGTATAGAGGAGTCTTCTAAACTTCTATTTCCAAGTGTCAGTGTCATGCAGCTCATGTGCTTCAGCTGTGATAAGCCAAATTAAGCTTCACTGGCAGAAATTCCCTCTTCTTCTGAACCTCCTTCTGGCCTCAATTACCCACAATACCCTGCAGGTGAGGAACAGTGATTACTAGCCACCAGCGCACTACACTACTCTTTGGAGGGCCGGAAGGGGCAGGAACAATTGGCAATTTTCAATTACTTCCAAGATGTGCTGTAAAATGGAACATAATTCGCAGCTAAGATTTACTCAGACCAGCGATTTAATACAACGACATGGTTTTTGAAGGGAGAAGTTGGACTGGGGTGTGGCTAGCAGACTGATGATTAGCGAGCTTTATTTGCATGTAACAATGGTCAAGGGAACTTAAAGTGGAACTAAATACTAAATGTACTCAACTAAACTGTATACATGGTGTTTTAATAGCGCTGTCTACTATTACTGGTCAGTTTTAAGTACTTGGTGACATCACACAGGTATTTGGTATATCCCTCATGTATAGACATAGACTGTATATATAAATGGACATAGCCGTGCTGCAAATAGGAAGTGAGCATGGGTGCACTTCCGGCTCCACTGACTCAATTCACTTTCTATTGAAAAACTGTTGCCATTTTGGTCTTAAAATGTCCGTATTAATCCACGTCACATGATTCTGGTGTTATCATTTCGCTATTGTGTCTATAAATCAAGATATGAACATTAACAACAGACTAATCACGCGCCTCCTTTCCCTGAGGTCACTACCGTTAGCAACAGGTTTGATTGACATCTTTGCTAAGCGTCTGCTCCCTGCCAAACCAGCGGTGCGAGCAGGTGTGGCCGTTACCTTCAACAGCCTTGCGCCGGCTTGGCTCTTTGGTTCCTATGCTACTCACAGACAAAATTCCAAATATGGAACTCGGCTCTAAATTTGCCTGGGTAACTGCTAGCCTCGATGAGCTTCATTTGACTAGAGCCGAACACTATGGGTGACGTCACACTCCCTTAGTCCACTTCTTTATACAGTCTATGTGTATAGGCAACATTTTGAGGACCTTTTACCGAGACAAATATACGCCACTTTACGGTTCAGGAATGGAACAAGTCTGACTTGAGTCCAAGACCATTTGTATTCCATCCTAGTGTAAAAGCCTTAGCCTGTCTCTGCTCTCTCTCTCCTGCAGACACATTACATGGCTGCAGTGTTCAGTCATTCATTATTACCTTACTTAGAATCCTCAGCAGAGCCATAGACTGATGTGTTATGAAGATGCGGACCGCTGCTCATTTCATTAATGGACAAAAGCTTTGGCCTGTCCTTGAACACTGTCAGAAAGCACAAATTACCCTTCGGCTGCTCACAGGAGTCTTTCCTCGCCCAATTTTAACCTCAAAATTCCCTCATTTAGTCCCTTTGCAGTCATCATCTCAATTTATGAAGTCAATTATGTGCAATGATAGGAGCACTAAGGAATCTGTGAACTGCTGAGTGTGTTGATTATTATTGTGGGCTTTGAGAGACCAAGCGAGGAGGCTTTTTAAATTATAATTATGGCTTCATCAGGAAAAAAAAAAAGACCCGGTCAAATTAATGTGTTCTGCAAAGTGGTCGGAAAAACAACAAGGTATTAATGAGAACTGGGTTAAAGGTGCATTGTGTAACTTTTATGGTGGAGGTTCGGCCTACTTGTCACCATGGAGATGTAATTTATGCCTGAGATATTCAAGAATAAGGCGTTTAACTTACTATATATTTCCAAGGAGACGGATAGGCCAAGTTACAGCTCAAGTCTGTGGAGAGGGGCAGCCACTTGCAGTAAGAAAGCATGTTTAACAATGGATTTTTTTAGCAATACAAACTGTAATCAAATTATTTTAATCCGATATGCTGGAACATACTGATAACATCTACAGAGAAAGGCAGTGGAAGTTATGTAGTGCACTTTTAAATGAATTCATCATTTTGGTGTCTCAAATATAGTTAACATCTTAAGTCCTCACACACTACAGGATTTTTCAGTCTTAAACTATTTTTAACTGTGTGACAAAATGCACAAAGACTGCAGTGGGATATGGCAGCGAAGAGACCACACACCACAAGCTAAAAGTTTTTAGCTTACCTTGCATCGGCTGTTTCCTGTCTATAGTAACGACTCCCTTTGAGACTCTAAAGTGTTCCAAATATCAGAGCATTGCACTTTTAGTTTAGATGCAAGTCCAAACTGCGTTATTATTATTTGTGAAATATAGTGCTGTAGTTCAGATAAACGCTTTTAATGCACAAAAGGCTAGCCATAAACTACACTGGAAGTAGAGTCACTAATCTACAGTAGCTTCACCCCGATGCTCACTACGTGGATGTAAACAGACTCACTAACCCAAACCCTACTTTTAAAGAATGCGTCAAAATGAATAATAATGCTGTTTTGTGGACTGGGTGTTTTTTTACGGTGGCCAAATTCTAATGGATAATATGAATGAGAATGCTGCAGTTTAACAACTTTACGAGAGTTGAGTAATAAAGTCGTCTTTCAATCATTGTCACCATTTCCTGAGTTTGCCTCTGTGTCCATTACTCCCTCTGGTGCTCTATTTTATTAGCTGTTGCCATGGTGATGTTTTGTGGTTACAATATGACAGAGCAGATCAGAGTCACACTGACACCACACACATGAGAGGCACAGCAGATCGCATACGAAGACCCAGAGTCGGGTCACACCTCCCTGAGGTCGGAGAGAAGCAAATCAGGTTCTTAATCTGGCAAATTCTCCTGTAGTGTGTGGAAATATTGGTGCCACATTTTTAAGAAGATTTGAAGTTATGTAAATAAAAACTAAATGACATAATCAAATTTGAGAAACACTTAGACTTAGGAAATGAGTTGTATGAAGATAGAAAAGTAAATACACAAGTCGTCCTACGAAAAAAAAAAAAAAGTAGATACCATCAAAAACAGCTCTATTTCCAGTATTTCCAGTTGCAACTGAATACTACGGATAGTTTATTTAACCTAATTATAACATCAGATACAGATACAAAGGTTTTGAAAGTCACACTAAAAGCTAATATTACACTGTAGTGTTTGAAGTCAATAATAGGACTTCAAATAGGCAGCATCCTATCTCCCAATCTCACTATATTTGAGAGCACCTAAAATAAACACCAAAGATTCCTGCCAGTAACGCCAAAGACAGTCTCTGTGCCTCTAGATACATCAGGCTTCAAACACTCTATATAAAGTGTCTGTGTCTTCTTATCAAGTTTATTTAAGTTTAAGTCTAAAAGGAAAAATAACATTATAGTAATTTAATTGTCAGAGAGCGAGAGAGTGCTTGTTAAATTTAAGCTATTGGGCTATTGTATGGGGGAGAATGATAAGTAGCAGAGATATGGAATTTCATCTAAAGCATTTTAGTCTTGAATACCATACATACAATGGTTATGTTCAGATCAAGATCTAGAGAAGGGTGCTTGCTTCAGAGAAGTTTCACAAGTGACACTGAGGGATGGGTCAAATGCAGTTAGAGTCATCAGTTTTACTCAGTTTGAATTCAAAACTGCACGCTCAACCTCCTTACTGTGGTGGGTATTAGGGGCACAAGATGAATCGCAGTAGAATCACAATTTGAATGGAAGCAAATTGCAAAGGCTACCATTTTGGAAGTTCCTCCACAAACAACAAAATGTCTTATTCTGCATAAAAAAACTGCCAACACTGTAGTTTAGATCTGTACAAACATGATCTGAAATGTGATTCTTGTATTACTTTATATATTGTAGTCTTTGTCAGTTTTCCAGAATGTGTTTGCAAATCACAAATTCCAATTGAATATTTTTCTCAAATTGTTCAGCCCTAGCATGTATCACTTATACGGCACCCATAACACAAACATTGAATGTTATTGTGTTTTATTTTCCAGTTCTGGCGTGACAATTATCCATAGCGCGAGCAGGAGCAGAGGGCAAGTACTGAATAGCATCTATAAGACTGAGGAAAATCAGCTGCAGTGTACACACAGTTATATCACCATATTATCCCCACTTTATCATAACTACACCTATAGTCTTAATAAAGCATGGGCAGCCTTCATTCACAAAGAACAGATTGTATATTAATACTGATTCAGGGTTTGTAACTACTTCATTATGGGGTTATGGTTAGAAGTTAAATGGTAAACGGTCACATTTTTATATAACCTTTTTCCACCTTCAAGGCACTTAAAGCCCTTTACATCAAGGAACCACTCACCCATTCACACACACATTCATACACCAGCAAACACTGGGGCGAAGAGGATTAACTATCTTTCCCAAGTTCACAACAACAGTATCATCTATGGGAGCTACAATCACACTGCCAACCTGTGGGTCAGTGGATCTGACCTCTCAACCAATTATGTTTTTTTAAGTCAAGAGCAGGATTTGAATCACCAACCTTGAAATCAGTGGACAAACACTCCACCAGCTGAGCTACTGTCACCCTCTGTAGAGTTAGGGTATTAATTAGGTTCCTATGCCTGAATCATTCTTAATAAACTATCTGTTCATTATGAATTACATTTTTGTGCTTCATTAAAGCTATTAAAAGTGTTCCCTTCATTTTGTGTTTGTTTTTCTAACACCCAAATAGTCTAATTGTGGCAATAAAGCAGTGAAATGGGAATAATATCCCTCAAAGATCCCATTGTATCAGTAGTTGGTTTCTCAAAATGTCCCATCAGCTCCTGTCTCCAGTGAAATGCAGATGGGAGCTGTGTTCCTCTTGTGCTCTCAAAGTCTGCTGTGTTTCTACATTGGTCTGTTCATGTAGCCTTAAGCTAGTGCCCCACCCAATGTCCAGATGGTGTTTTGTTGATACTAGCCAATACAACACATTTGATACTCATTTGTCCAATGCAGTAAACAGATACTAAGCATTATGGCTAATTAAGACGGTCTAGGTGTTGCTAGCTGGGTCTGAAAGCAATGCTATCAAATCAATATAATGAATTATTCAACACAGTATACAGTAATTATAATAGGGAGCTGACTCAACAGGTCCCATTTCATAGAGAGATCTTTGATATCGCAATTACTAATTTAGCAATGCGTGTTATTGGATATAGTGATATTTTACTATTTCAAACACACATTGAGGTCCAACAGTATACATTATTCAAGCCTTTTAAAACTACTTTGGACACCTAAGCCTTGTTACTTCCAGTAGTGTATCTTAATGTAACATATATAGTAGAGAAATAGTTGTAAGTTGCAAATTCGGGTATGCAAAATGTAAGCAAGAAGTACAATAAATGCTAACACTAAACAGCTGTATAGAGTAATAAATAATAGAAACGTGTATTAACATTAACATGCAGTGGAGGCGTTTGAGAACTGGATTCATCAGAGAAAAGAAGGAATTTTTTAGTAAGTATCATACAAATACTGCATTATACAACTCATTAGATTATTACAATGTTACACTTTTAACAACATTACTTTGAGTTGTTAAAAGTAACCTGTTAATTAATACTCAAGGTTGTTCTGCTCAGAATTTAATGCTAAAAACTAAATCATGAAAATATGTCAGTTATTTTCAATCTAAACTGAAAAAAAGCTGGCCAAATACTAGGAAAGGTGATCTATTTAAAAATGTGAATGAAAACAAAGCCCTTTTATGATACCAATCAGGTCCGTAGACAGAAATTTGGGGTCCAGAGCAAGAAACCGCACATGGCTTCCCCCTTTAATATAAATTAGTAGGAAGAGGGTCCAATGCTGGGCCCTTAAGGCCCTGGGCCCAGAACAACAGACCCCTTTGTCCCCCCGTCGACTCCCCTGCTACCAATACTAGCCCATATAGTCAGATTAACTTAGTCTAATTTGACCTCATACTTTTTGTGACCCATTTCATTGCATGTGATTGAGTCCTATCTATTATACTGCTGAGTAACGCATAAGCCTGGCCCCACTAAACGATCATTATATTGTCCATGATATAGGCTGTAACACTGTGCTCACCCAGCCACTTTCTGCTAATTCCACCTCTCATTTCCCTCTGAGCTAACTCCCCGTTTGGCACTGTATACCTGAATGCTACAGCTAATGTGAGTTATGTGGCTTCTCCTCCCACACACCTGACACCTTTTCTGCTCTGTCAAAGTGGGTTTACAACGAAAAGCTTTTCAGAGCCTGGTGATACACACTACTATACAATACAGGGCTATGGAGAGCTCCGGACACGGCCTAATACTGCATGAAAATAGTGGTGGAATGTAAAAAACTAAAAGTTTAGTTTACAGACCACATTATTCTCTAAGTGGTAAATGGTATGTTACTTAGTGGCTAGCACATACCACACAGCAAGAAGGTTCCAGGTTCAACACCCTCTCTGTGCGGAGTTTGCATGTTTCTTTCTGTGTTGGGGTTTACTTCAGGCACACAATCAACCCAAAACGTGTACAATAGGTCAAATCCTTCAGCTAAGGTAGTCCTGACCTAACCTTGCACAGCAAGATGGATTCTGCAATATTTGTAAGTTAAAAAACTCACGGGAATCCATCTTGGCATGGACCCGCTGGTGCAATAGGGCTTGACACGTGGTTGGCGCACCAATAACAGATCTGCATTGAGGTCTGTGTGAAAGCCAAAGGTGAAGCACTCAAGACTATTTTGTTTGTGAAAAATGTGCAGAAGGTGGACAGGAAGATGTCTGTGCTTTTCTCTCAACTGGACGTAACAAAAGTTTGATTTTTCATCTTGTTCCGCTGTTGTGACCAATCAGACTCACATGTTCATCATAACGCTCCGCATTTTCCGATCGATTTCAGTGAGGGCCATCCCAGATTGATAATGTGTAAAATTCAAGTCAGAGTGCTACACATATCCATCTGGCATGAGCCAGGTTAGTTCTGACCAAAACTAGCTCAAGATCTGGAGATGGGTCCCTGGGCGCA
>JACM01039368.1:0-15104 GCA_000787095.1 Periophthalmodon schlosseri
AAGCAAATATTTAGCAAACTAGCAAACTAACCCTGTGTTATAATTATACTCACATGGGCTTGTGTCTATCAGCTAAAAGGGCAAAGAGTGTCCAGTGACCAATAGAAATCAATTTGAGATATACATTTTTCAGGCAGTGCTGAAACCTATACAAACATTTATAGTGACAATGGCTCATGTGTTACTGTATTTACAGACATCCTGAGAGACAACCTCTATTTTGTTGATTTATTTAGACTTGTGTATTGGGAGAGTATGCACAGTATGAAAAAAGATTTGTGATAAATAATCTCTATAGTTATTCATTGAGAAATGAGTACAAATATGATGATGCACTAGGTGTTTGCTATGAAGCATTTTTGTTTAAATTTTTTTTCATTTATTATTTATTGTCTATGTAATCCCTTATTTGTCCAGGAATGGCCCATGTTAGACAGATTTCTGCCCAGATGCTATTTTCAATCTGACGATACTGGTCTGAGGAGCCAGATACAATTGACCTTGTTTACAGTAGCCTCCTAAAATCTTGGTCAAAACTACAAAGCCATTCTAATCAGGTACTTATTAGATGTGAGGCAGAGGCTGGCAGAGAATAGAAGAATGGCCCGATTCTAATCTACCTGCTAAATAAGCAAGTTTCAGGCTATACCTCCTCCTTTAGAGCAGTGCTAATCTAGATCCCTTCTTTTTAGGGCAGTAGCTCCTCTGTCCAGCAGCTTCGGGTTGAAAATGACTTCCAAGTGGCAGCCGAAGCGTTTGAAGGCCTACCTTTGAAACCTTTTCTAGACCTTTTATTCATCACGGGTTCAATCCCTTTTTATGTAATGTTTACAGTTTGTGCTTTACTTACTATAACTGGGGAAGTAGGGATGTGTATTATGACATGGATGTTGACCTTGTTTGAATAATGGACCAAGTTTCTAGGAATTCTATGTGTAAACGGAGAAAAAATTATGTGCGTCCCCTTTGGAATTTTCAAACCTTCCCATTGAATACTTCCCCTTTTTGATAAAAGTTTTGACATACAGTTTCAGCGTATGTTTCTAAGTGGGGCCCCCAGAATTACTCACATTAAAGGCTATTTCTCATTCATACATTGTTTGACATACAATAAATACAGCTGAGAGACGTCTATAGTTCTATAATCAGTCACTGCCTGTTCTCAGCCCTGACCCCGGTTTGAATCTCAACATCATGACACACTCAGTCTTAGATCTTCTCTGATTAAAGAACAAGCAAAATGTGCTTGTATATATGTGTATATATATATGTAATGTATATTACATAAGACAACACATTCTCAGCATACCTTTGTTTTGAGTTCTTGCATGTATTGTATGTGAGTAGAATAAATGCTTAGGTCCACTAGGTTGCCTGGGCCATTGTCTCTTTGAAGTCATTTTTGCTAGATGGGATGTCCATGTCGGATGCTCATGTCCTGTTCATATGACTGATACATCTCTTGTTAAATTGTTTTACACCCAGTTACTCAGATGAACAAGGTTTCACAACCGGATGGCATTTCTTGGCTCCTCAGTTCACCCACCCCAAGTTAGTCCTCCGGGGCACTCACTACACCTTGAATTCAGAATCAGTTCATCAGTACTTGCATGCAGTCTTTTTTCTGTAGAAACATATTGAAAATGTTAACTTACGTGATTATGTTCATTATTTATTTGTAATGCAATAAAACTACTGTAGTTGTTTTCACATGCAACTACAGTAGTTTTACCCCACTGCACTACCCATACGAGAAACTCAGTCCTGTCTTTTCCATTTGCCATTCAGAGAATAATTTGAACATGAAATTCCTAAAATTTGCATGCATCCCATTTTGCATTGGAAATAAGGAAAAGTGCTCCAACTTTCCAGTTTCCAGTGGAGTGTATGATCTGTCTGATTGCAGCTACAGGTAGGACATGGGCAAGGCGCCACGTCTGATGGAGTTTGGTTTGGACTTTTGCTCTCCTCTCTCCAGATGGATGGAGCATACAGTATCAAGAGCACATTGTTGAGAAAGATTTGGTCTTGAGCCAGCACTTATTAAACCATGAGCACAGCAATCCCTAATGTTACATTTACCCCTTACAGCTATGGATTTTTGGATGGACTTTCGTTTTCTTATTCTCTCAGAAATCATGGTATCATATAGCATGTTGAGGCAAAAGACAATATTAAAGCCAGAGTATGTAGCTTTTCTGCCAAAAAATTGATTAAAATAAATGCATGTTTTGTTTTGGTTTTTTTTATTATTTTTATTTATTGTATTGAAAAAAGTATAAATGCCTTGAGTGAACTGCGTCTCTACAAATCTGACTCTTATTTAGCCTAGAGGAGTGCCTCCTTCTGCTAGTTTCCATGGAAATGTTGTTCCTTTGGCTATAATCTTTCTCAGTATGGCATAGCTATCTCCATGGAGTATGTCCCAAATTGTGGCTTTAATGATTCAGACCATTATGATTCAGCTTATTATTTTCAATACCATACATTTGTTGGATTCTTATGTAGATCTGTATTTACTTGTATTGTGAAATAATTTCCACAACACATACATATTTTTGTTTATTAGCTAATAAAAAGGTAATCGCACTACCATCATTTAGTCCTGTTACTCAAATGTAACATATTGATATATTGAGATGTTTCTTTCTTATCCGCTAAAGAGACTCACAGGAAGGGGATTGGCTCAGGATCAATTGTACAGCGATATGAAAACACATATTTCACTTGCAGGTGCTTTGGATGGAGGAGCCTGTAGCTAAGCCTCATGAAAAAGCTGTTTATATGAGCGACATTGCTCTTTTATAGTGGCACTGCAGTTTCCTGGGTAGTATTTTGTATGTTGATGCAGAAAGAGACAGAGTTTGACAGCTCCTGGGAACAGTAAAAATGGCATATAGTTCAATTGAGAATTCTGTCACACTACACTCATACCATTCTTGTTGTGAATACCTCTATGTTCATTTCTCGTTTTGGGCAGCACAACACGACCTATCCTCTCATCTTGTACAGCAGTTTAGTTGCTACAAAAAAAGTGTCAATTCATAACATAACACAACAAGCAAAGATGAAGCAAATATGTATTAAGAACTATCAGACTGGGCATGTCATTGCTGTTGTTGGGGTGATTAGCTAAAGCCTCAAGCTTTGTACAATCATGCCCAGTCCCTCCCCTTTATAAACTTTTTTATAAGATCATTCAGAATGACACAGGTGTAATTTAGTTGAAAAAATACAGTTAATTGCATAGTAATTGTGAAAAAGTGAAGTGAAATGTTGAAAATCTAAAATTCATCCATTTTCTGTTAATGTCAGCATGTGCAATCCCTGTCCAGGTATGATCCATAGCAAAAGAAAAATTCAGTTCTGTCAACTGGACACACTGGAATTTGTCAGCAAAATCAAGCATCCCCAATTTGACCTGGATGAGACAATGATTTCCTTTGATGTGACCTCTCTTTTCACTTGTATCCCCACATCAGTAGCGGTGGAGGCAGCAAGGAGAAGACTACTGCAGGATACTAAGCTAAAAGAGAGAACTAAACTTTCACCTGACCAAATCTGCCAACTACGGAAATTTGTTTAAATACCACATATTTCCAGTTCTGAGGAAACTTCTACTGGCAAATCTGCGGCTGCGCTATGGGCTCACAGGTCCTATTATTGCTAACTTGTATATGGAATAATTTGAACAGAATACATTGGCCTTGTTTCCAGAAATTCCATCCATGCATTTGTATTGCTACGTGGATGACAGCTGGATTAAAATCAAAGTTCAAGATCTGGGACCCTTTACTGCACATATTAAAGGGCCCATATTACTCTATTTTCTGATCTGTTATAATGTTGTTTCCTCATCAAAAACATACCTGGAGTTGTGTTTTGTTTCATTCACACCTGTTTAACACACAAACCCTGCATATTTAGGCTGAGTTCTTCTCTCAAACAGAAAACACTCCGTTCCACTTTTTTGTGATGTCATGTGGTAATACAGGAAGTGCTCCACTGTGTTTATAAACCCCATACACCGTCATTAGAATCATTTGCATCGTTTCAGCCCTAGAATTCCCAATCTCTAAATAAAAGTTAAAAGGTAGCTGTTAACTTGACCGCTACATGACATCACAAGGTGGTACAGAGCATGTTGAGCTTTGGAGATGTATACAGACTAATAATAAAGGATTACTCAAACACATGTGAATGAAACAAAACACAACTCCAGGTATGTTTTTGGTGAGGTAACAACATTCTCACATGGCTAAAAGCTCCCAAGAGTCAATTTTGCGTTATATAGGACCTTGAATGCTGTGCAATCTGAACATCAAGTTCACACGGGAAGAGGCCAAGGAGAATAAATTGGCCTTCTTAGATTGTGCAGTAACTATAGGAGAGGACCGGTGACTCCAAGCAGAAGTCTTCAGGAAGCCCACACACACCGAACAATACCCGCTTTTTGATTCACACCATCCACTGCAGCCCAATTCAAAAACAGGGCTCAAGAGGTTCCTACAAGCACAGAGGGAAAAGTGAAAGAAGAACAACATGTGCAGAAAGCCCTCTGGTTGTGGATATTAACAGTCCAATCCAACAAAATATTACTAACGACATGAACACTTGTCCTCATTTGAACTTGTGTGCCTCTGTGGGACAGCACTGTTGTAATTACACATGCACTATTTCACCCTGTCTTCATCCCTAAATCCCTTTCCTTCATGTAAAATATTTACCCAGGTCAGCACTAATGACAGTGTCCCTGGTTGCGGATGCCACTCCCCCATAACTCTAGCTTTGTGCGCTCGGTTTTACGATGGCTAGATCAGTTAAATTCACCCTGTTATTTGGGCCACATTACTGAGACTTCCCCTTGATTATGTCACTGACTGTATATAGCACCCTTTTACTCTTGCTATGCTCTATATGTAACAACCATGTACTTCATCTCCTGTATGTTATTTCAGCTCAACCAAGCATGTATGTCTAAGCATTTTTACTTTGAAAATTGCCCTGAAATACGTTCCTTTTTGCACACAATTTGCAACTATGCTCCTATGGCCTGTTATGAAGCATGCAAGCTAAGATTATAGTAAAAAGGCCAAACCTCATGGGCCTTACCACCCGGTGTGTCCTTCGTAATATCCATGAGATCTCTGCCAAACTACATGGAAAGCTGCATTTTTAAATACAATTTTGGCCTCAAGATAAAACCCCCAGAAATGTATCCCCTGTTGAGTCGCTGTTACTATTGACGTTGTTGCACAGAATTTCAACCAAACAGTTGTACGGACGGGCAGTGAGTCAAAGCCTGTGACAAATGAAGACTGCAAGCACCATTGACTTTTTATGACATTGTTGACCTCCTAGCATGTCTGCTAATGATTTCATTTTAGACTTGGCTGCGATGTAAACGCTCATGTTATGTTTCATATCAGCTGTTGTATTTTGTTTGGTGCATAGCAGTTCGTTTTATCTTCAGAGCCAGAGAATTTTATGTCAGACAAATGTCAAATGAGAACACACTGCTGTGAAAAGCAAAGACCAAATGACTATCAGAAATAGATTATATAATTCTCAGTTGTTTTCATTTTTACCTCAAAATTTCACAAAACAATGAGAAACCCGCAGTTCTTTGTCCTTACTGTATCCCTTATTTAAATAGATGTTTTTGGTTTGTGTAAATATAGTGTAATTATATATGACAGTGGTTCCCAAAGTTTTCACACCAAGTACCACCTAAGAAATTATTTGGCTTTCCATGTACCACCAGATCCAAACCAGGTCTGAAACAGGCTTTGTCTAGGTCTAAAATACCAGGTCAAAAATAGGACTACACAATAGTGATTGGCAATACAAATGCATTTTGTATTAAAATGCATTGAAACTTCTCTACTATAATTTGTTTTGCTTTGGCATTATTATGTTTGCACCACCCCAGCTTGGACTGATCTAAAAATGTTATTTATGTGCATTTATGTGTAAACTAATGTATAAATGCATTTCAAAAGTTGACAACATTTTTATTAGAAAACAGTTTTGCTGATTTTTATAAATTTGAAGCCTGGCTATTTCTACAGGAGAATCTGTACTTTTCGATACCTCAGTCAGTATTGATATATTGATA
Source organism: Periophthalmodon schlosseri (assembly GCA_000787095.1). Taxonomy (NCBI): domain Eukaryota; kingdom Metazoa; phylum Chordata; class Actinopteri; order Gobiiformes; family Gobiidae; genus Periophthalmodon; species Periophthalmodon schlosseri. Next base: position 6,119 of record JACM01039368.1, read on the forward strand.
TTTGATACCAATGAGCCAATGACTAACTGCTATACTATAAACCAGGGCTTACTTACACTATGTATGCATGTATTTATATATGTATTTGTTTGTTTATTTTCAATTAGGACAGTGAATATTAACCCAAGCTAATGGAAGGACAGAAATGTGGATTAAACTGACTCTAAATCCAGCCAATATTTGAACTGCATGAGGAATCTGTGTATCACCTAATGGAGCTTGTGTACCACCAGGGTTTGGTACCTTGGTGTGAGAGCCACTGACATATGACATTATGTTCAAAAGCTCTTGTATTGATATGAATATACAGGTTTGTCATATATGAAGAAAATAATCATGCATGATCTTGACAATTTTTTTTATCCCTATGCCATTATGCATACTCTAAAGGGGAAGGCCACGTTTGAACAAATCTAACCCACTCAAACTTGTATTTAGAGTGATTCATGCATGTCCCTGTTTTCCGCTTCCCCTCATACATGCCCACTGCTCTGTGCTTGCTTTTTTCTTATTGTTTCCTAAATGATGATACAAGTTAGATTTAGCAGCATCACAAAGCCATTTTGGCATAAATGGCAGAAATCAGCTACTTTTTAAAAATGTTTTTAATTTTTTTTATGTCCTTTTAGATTGGTATTGTGATTTAAAATGTCCAAAATACAAAATAATAATCTACGGGTGTCATACTTTTCAGACAAAAAATGTCTTATTAATCTTAGAAAACCATTAAGCCTCTTCAGAGCACATGAGTGATGTTCTCTGCTTTTTCTCAGGAGGGTCTCTGGCTCTGAAGAGGTTGAACAGAGCGCTTAGAGTGTTTAATATGCCACCCACTGTGATTCATGTCCAGTGGAAGGAAGTCATAGGGACAGTCTGTATGTGTGCAGTCACTGAGTTGCAGCACTCTGACAAAAACACATTAAATTTTCCCTTGACCTTTAACCCCAGCGTCAACAGAGCAGCTGAAGTGTCACCCACGTCATGAATCTGTGACGCAATTATGAGTCAATCCACGGTGAGGGTCTTAATGGTAATATGGCTCACTTCTCAATGAAGCAATTAGGATTAATAAAGTGACTCACTTTTTTGTTGTTTTTTTTTCTGTTTTATTCTACCCAAGCAGAAGTGTTGATGAAATTGTTGTTTCATTTTTCCTGTATTAACTTTACCTTTACTTTAAATGTGCATCTTTTCTGGTGGAGCGTCTGCCACCTGCTTGTTTCTTTGGAGATGTTATTGGATTGCTTGCTTAAACATTGTTTCGCCTTGTAAACATGGATTCTCATTAGTCTTGCTGCTCCACAAATCTGACTGTTACTTGACCTGGTGCCATCACCTATTTATCTGCTTGGCAATAGAAATTTAATGCCATCCTATGGGACATTCCAGGCAGACAATAATATTTCCTTAGAGACAAACTGGTGTTGCATGCTTGAACAGAAAACTTACATAGTGCATCTTTATAAAAAACAAACATAAATATATATATTCAAGAGGCAGTAACTATTCCAGTATTTTTTTTTAAATATATCAATTCTTACGTTTTGCTGTGTCATTATGTCTAACACTTGGAATTCAATTGTGCACTTTCACATACACTTTCTTTTAAAATTCTAAGTCGGCCTACCTATAATGCCAGTATCTTTAACTCAGTGATCACATGGATGTCATTGTCCAAGCTACATCAAACAATCTAATAATCTGAGGCTCTGTTGTTGTAACCATTTCACCTTGCTCCAAAAGTATGACTGTGTCTAATATATTCTCACCTTCATGTAAAACAACATAACATTAAAGCTCCCACTGTTTTCCTATATTGGATTCTGTCCATTCAAAGTAACCAGTCTGATGTCAAGTGACGTGAGCCTCTCAGATGTACAGTTTCAGCTAGTATGCTATGATGTGCTAGATCATCTGGATCAGATAATGCCGCCATAGAGCTCGGGAACAAATGTATTTATTTGATGGGGACAGTGCATATTAATGAACATCTGAGCCAAACAAGACGCATTAACAGAAACAATATAAAAAGTAAACAAAAGAGCTGTGGAAAAACCTGATAAGCTGGTGGGTCACTACTGGTAAATACACTTATCACTGTGTGTAGTGTCAGAATACTTTACTTTGGTAATTGTGAGAACACAATCCCAATCTCTATTGTTGTTCCCAATGCAAACTGTAGCATAGTCTTTATAGATAAAAAAAAACTTGTCTAGGTACTTCATCATTAATAACACATGTTTTAACCAGAAGAGGCCAAAGAAGATGAAGGATTGATGGTGTGTGACACACATGTGACACGTCCAGTATCCAATGGCTGTAATTAAGTGTTGGCTCGAGTTGGGCCAGTGGAAAACAGCTTGTTCTAGTTCAGATGTTAACCTGTGTGTGTCCCGATGAAGCTGCAGTCATAAAGCAGCAAATGACATACATCACAATGATTATAGAACAGAAACTGTTTTGTGACAATCATAAACAGAGAGACGAACAAATTGTTAGCTCTGGATTATTTCAGCAGCCCTCTCTGAGAAAAAAAAGAACAGATCCGCACAGCAGTTCTTAGGAGCTCCCTTTTTTTTTTTTATTATTTTAATAGCACCACAACTTTTTATCGGAAGTGCATGTCTCTACCTACCAGTACAGCATCCCTATCTGAGCCAAGAGTCAATAAAAATGGAACTCGGGAATCAAGTAAAAAGCTGATTTAATACTATCATTTAGGCAGTTAATGCATGTTTCCTTTGCTTTATTTTTTTTTTTTTACATAAGCAATTTGAAACAATATGGTGGCAGGTGGCATTTTGTCACAAAAAATTATTAGATGCTTAAAGCGAAACTGTGGATGGTAAACATTAGTTGATATTTGGTTTGGTTTTTGTTGTTTTTTTTTGAAAGAATAACAAGCATTCATTGCTGACATGTAAAATTACAGTACAGTATTTGTTCAGTCAATTTGATTTGGAAAAATACAGAGTAAAGTGAGAGATGTATAACAAATGTAAAATATTTTGAATTTCTGACCCCCGGTTGTAAGTAGAAGCAGACAGAGCATATGCTATTACATATGGAGCAGATATTATGTGAAAATGACCCAAATTAAACCACTATCAATCTGGTTTTCATGATCTTGTCAGTCATCCACATCACAGTACCAGACCTACAGCTTTTAAAGCTACAAATCACATAGCTATTCACAAAATATACGAAGAACAAGTTTATTGTAAATATGTGGTAAATGTTTAGTCAAATAAATATGCATGTTACACGTTACATTACATATTTGTATCAATATGTAGTTATTAATAATGATCGTTGTTCTTCTTTAACTGTTTGTAGTATTGCAAATCACATTCCTCTTTTCGGGACTTTTTGTTTATCATGGGAGCTTCGATCATATCGTCTGACTCAGTATTGAACAGAGCATTGGCCCTTTGACAATTACAAAGAACATCCAGAACACAAATGGCGCAGGTCACTGTCAAAGAAAATGAAAGTGAAGAGAGATGAAAGTTTGGAAAAGTGCAGAAGACAGCCTTTCCTCTGCCAACTCCACACTGGTCCTTTGCTTTATGGACAAATAGCTAATCGTTATTCTATTCAGTTGACTCATCATGTGAACAGCATTCTCCAAGAAGACATGCAACCATTTGGATCAGATTGTTTGACTCTTAAAGAAAACAGAGAAGCTATTTTCAATTAATCTACAGCTGTTTCAAGGTCAGCTGTCAGACTGGTAATTACTGGTAACGTAATCTTGTTTGTTAATGTGTAAAGATTGAACAGATTCAAAATAGTAGGAAGAATTAAACATATTTTGTGTGTGTGGACCTTTTGTGGACCTCTGTTTTCCACTTACTTCAGACACAGCTAATTTGTTAAGGTCATCTAAGCGACTCTACTGGAGAAAACATACTTTGCATCAGTGCATTAGTGTGTCTTGTAAAACTCTTCTGAATCTCATAAAGTTTGGTAAATAGCCGTGGAGTTGGACCATTAAGCAGGTTGTCTGTGGCCAAGTGCTTGAACTTGTTACCCCATGATGTCTGACTTGATAAACTCCACTATAAGAGATGCTGCAGACATTAAAGATGACTGGAGGGTTTAGATTGATGGAGCAGTGCCTAGGATAACAGTGAGAAAAATGGAGTTGAATTGGATTCGCTCACATGGACATTCTATGGCAGATGTGCTGGTTGGCTCTCAGTATCTGAATAAAGACATGGAACATGATAACATAGCAACCTAAGGTGTCACTAGGGGATAAATAAAGTTATTTGATTGACTTGATTAATTGAACAGAACTGACAAAGTGGTCTATAATATTTCTGAGCTCTGTGAATGAATCTCTAATGAAACAAACATTACAGTGACCAATTCCAACATATACTGTACATACAAGTCATGGAATAGTGTAAAGAGGACAAATAGTCCATCTCAAAGCCACTAACCACTCCTTTGAAGATAGTGAGGTACAGATCTTAGCCAAAGAAAAGAAATGGTTTGAGAGGGGAGTTAAAGAAGTAATTTTTGTTAGGAAAGACAATCCTTCCCCGAAGAGGAATGGGGGCCTTAGACATCATCTTTCTCCCATATATAACTCCATCCTCAGACCCAACCAAAACAAAGAAAACAATAGGCCTAGCCAGGATGCTAATAGGCACCCATTAGAGGCTTGAATGATTATGCTAAGTATGACCTAGGCACAGTGCACACTTACTGTAGCTCAATAGACCTAGCCTACAAACAGAAACTGTAAACAATAGATGTTTTTAGTTTCAAGTTAGTTAGCTCCTCCCTTCAGATAGATATAAGGCAGTATCCACCAGTGATCTGACCAGAGCTGAAGAAGCAGTTTGGATGAACAGCGAAACGTCTTCACTCCTACAACTTTTTGTCCAGTTCACAAATTTTGTATTTTTCTTTTACTATAGACAAGTAGTTGTAGTTATTTGTGCTGTAGTCACAATCTTCCCACCTTTCTGTCCACATGGCAAATTACAGTGCTTTACAATTAGATCAATTGTCTGACCCCAATTCTTCCCACTGACTACAGGTTTCAGCTAACTAAGAAGCCTAATGGAAAATGTAGGTAAATTATGCTTTATGTAAATAGATAACAATGTTCCCGACCATGTTGCTTGAGTTAAAACACCATAATAAACCCAGGAATGACCATCAAATAGGTTTTATATTTATAATCTCTAAAATAAGATCAAAATCTATTATTTCGAAACATTACAGCATTATTTGTGACAGTGCTTGGCCAGAGAATGAATGTATCAGCATAGGGCCATGCCAAGATCCTTCACACATGGCATGTTTTGCACACAATCTGTCTGGACCAAGTCAAAGCTGAGCTCACAAGCTGTGGTTCTAATAGAGCCCTAATGCTGTTTCTCATATACTCATGTGCCACAGAAACCCAGGCAGGAACAAGAGAATACAACCCCAAAAACACATCTAAATACCACAACAATGAAACAGATATTGGTTGCAAAGTGAAACCGGACAATTTATGACGTAGTTTAGAGGGTTGTTTGGATATGCAGCTGGTAATGTGTTTGGTCAAATTAATGCCATTGCACTCAGCGTCATGGCTCAGAGAACAAATATAAAATACAGTAATCATACAGGGAAAATAGGTTCATTAATGTTCGTTAATCCACAGAATTTAAAAAAAAACATAGCAGACCCCCCCCTAAGGCATTGGATCTATCTTGCAACGATGGTCTACTGGTTTGGATGCTGTTTCCATTAACCTAACCACTAACCCTAACCACTAACCTGAAAAAAATGTGTATTTATTAAGAATACTGAAGTTTTGGATATTCATTCTGTTCGCTACAATATTTGAACTTGTAACCCCACTAACTCCTTACCCTGCTCTAAACTGCTGTGACTGACTCTTCAATAGACAGACACTTAATTAAAACATCCTCAGGGGGTTGGTGTTGGAGAACAACATGTGGATGTGAAATGTACTTGCTCTTGCAGGCCCATGGCAGGTGCAAGGAGCCTGACGTTTATGACATTTATTGAATAATAACCCAGTTTGTTTGGCTTTAAAATACCAAGGCCACTGATGGAGCATGTTTCTTTGTATTAAGGTCTCTATGATTATTCCTTTTTTATGTTAATATATAAACCTTTGACCCCATGCAACATTTTTTCTTCAGTATTATAGATTTCTATCCTATGAATATAGTATGATAAAGTCATTTATTAGTTCTGTAGATTAATTTTGGGATTTTTGGTTGTCGCTATCTGCAGTTTCAGTGGAAAATGTGTGCTGAAAAGGATATTTAGTAGTAGCTTTCTGAACAGGCTTTACTTTCTGAAATTTTATTTACAAATGATTTCAGTCTTCCCCATAGGTATCCTGGTAGTCCTATTCCAAGGTGGTGTCCATTGAGTCTAAGAAATGTACAAAGGGAATATTTATCTTGCTTTAACTTGATCTCCCAAAGACAAAGCTAAATTCTGTGTATTGTACATTTTAATTTCAATTTCACTCAGGCATCTGCTCAATTTTTACATCATGCAACCCACATTCCAACATATTTCTGATGCAGTAAATCTTCCCTATAAATCTTTTGAGTCTGGTCTGAGAAGATAAAAACTTTCATTTCACGTAAATGTCAAAACGCAGACACGGGTAACTGTCTTGAGTAATCCCAACTGGAAATTTTTAGATATTTTTAGATAGTTTGGTTTTTTTTGGAGGCTTTTGCTAAACAATTTAAAAGAAAAACAATGAAAATGACTGATACCAGGGCATTTTTACCGAGCAATTTAAGTCGCTTAGCATTGGATTCCATTGTTTTCATTCATCAAAATTTTAAATGATTTTTAATTTTAACAAAAACACTTCAACTCTTGCTATCTGCAAAGACATAGATTATTTATTTTATTTATTTATTGCAACCTGGTGATCAGAACTCAGAGGAAACATCTCTTTATCTCTAATTAGGTGCTCTTCTAGAAAAGATTTACTTAGGCTAAGGTGAAAATTACCTCGCAACAGTTGAGCCCCATGTTAAGTTTATAGTAGCCTCCATCCTGCTATGTGCTCTGGCCTCTGCAGACAAGTTTTAGCAAGTTGAATAGCAGTTTAATGGGTTTCATGATTAATTGTTTGTAACAGTTTAACATTTCCAACAAAGTTAGCAAAATATATAAGCAAAAATGAACAAATGTTCAGTTTGTCAGTGGAATTACAGGACTCATTTAGAGGATGGGTGAGAAAATTTGGCTGCATATAAAAATACATAAACCATTTGCATTTAAAGCTAGCATCTATACTCTACAATCCTGTTTATTCTGTGTTCAAAATGTTAGTTTGTTATCTGTTATTTGTTTTGGTCTCTCACAAAGTTAAGGCTACCATCTGTAAGATTATTCCATTTTTATTCAGTATATGGCAGATGTGAAACCTGTTTCCCCCTGGTAAATTGTCACATTTTTATATAGCGCTTTTCTTCCTTCAAGGCACTCAAAGCGCTTTACATCAAGAACCACTCACCCATTCACACATTCACACACACATTCATACACACATTCATACACCAGTGTATGCAGACACATTTTTAAGTTGAGAGCGGGATTCAAACTGCTGCTAATCAGTGGACAAACACTCGACCAACTGAGCCACTGTCACCCCTCCCCCTTCACCTCACCTGGCACACCATCAGACTGCAGTGGCATAGACAGCATCTAGTGGTGATATGTGAGAATACAACAGGGTCAGCCAGTCTAATTGCAGATGATAGCTTTAAACAGACAAGTTGTGACCATAGCCTGTAGTTAATATGCATTCATGGGATTTGTTAAGAAAAAATATTTGCCACATGTTAACTTGAACCTTCACTCATGTCTTGGCTATTTCTGTTGTCTATGTAAATATTGGAAATGCAACATAAGCTACAGTGATTGCACTTGCACTTTGTTTTCTCAAATATCCACAAGTAGCAATCTGTTACTAAGTCTAAACACAGAACTGCATGTGTTTCCGTTCTTTAAATGATTCTGTGGGTTTGTGTGTGAATGTATACATCCACCTGCGTGTGGCTTGTCAGGATCATTTTTCATAACGCCACATTAAAGGAGGATCTTTTACTTAGCCTGTCTAAGTGGCCATAAGGTAAATATAGATCTTGGCAGTGGACATTTCCTGTACAGTAAATAGGACCTCATGGCTCAGGGCAGGACTGCAGCCACTGTCACGATCTACAGCTGCGCTTCAAAGAGGCCCTGCTGTGCTTGGGCCAAACTAAGATATGCTTTGAGTTATTAACACTCCTCATCAATCAGAGGGAATTAACTACAGTCTCAATCCAGAGTCAAGTTTAATGTGAACAATCCCATTTTATACCTAATGATTTTATTAAGACCTTTTATAAAACCAGTGTGATTTATGTAAACAGCCACTGGCCAGTATTGGATCAGCTCATGACACACAATTGACACAGCATGGACTGTATGAACCAAAAAAGGAGTTACGCGGTAAATGGCCACATTTTTATATAGCGCTTTTCCACCTTTCTATTCACTCAAAAGCGCTTCACATCAAGGAACCACTCACACACACACACCAGTGTATGCAGACACTGGGGGTGAGGTGGGTTAAATGTCTTGCCCAAGGACACAACAACAGTATTCATTTGTGGGAGCTGGAATCACACTGCCAACCTGTGGGTCAGTGGATCTCACTGCTCTACCAAAGATGTTTATGCCAAGAGCGGGATTTGAACTGCCAACCTTCGGATCAGTGAACATACACTCTACCAACTGAGCTACTGTTGCCCGTAAGCAGTCATCGGTACAAATGTTTTGAGATCCATTCTGACTTAAAAAGACGAGAGAGGCCTGTAATTTTCATCATAGGTACACTTCAACTTCACTACACTTCAAGAGACAGAATGGGGGGAAAGAATCTAGCAAATCACATTGTAGGATTTTGATTGAATTAATTGGTAAATTCCTCGGT
>KN480313.1:0-20334 GCA_000787095.1 Periophthalmodon schlosseri
ATATGTTAGGACACATTTAATCGAATTAGTTCATTTTGATCTAACAATAACACTCTATTACCTGTATGCTAATGATCCGCTGCAGATCTCCATTACCGATGATTTGGCCTGTTTCCAGAGCCTGCAGCCTCTGGATTAAACGGTTTAACTCAGACAGGTCCAAATGGCACCGGTTCAACTCTAGACCAAAAAGCACAAACATAAAATTAAAAATAATTTACTTTTGAACAATTTAGTTAAAAATTATCTTTACCTTGAGCGCACGTCTCTGGTGCGTGTGATTGTTGGAGCCAAGCCGATACTTTGCTGTTCACCGCTGTGTATGGTGAGGGGGGCTTTGGTGCATTAGGGACAGTCAGGTGTTTGGAGCTCTGCGATACAAAACAATGAAGAAACACTTAATCTGAGCTCTTTATGACTTGATAATTGTATGTGTAGATAATGGATACTCACGGTAATTCCATTGGTTATAATGGTGTTGTTTGTCAGGGATTGGAGGAACCCACTGTGAACTTGTGAATTTTTTTTGTATGAACGATGGGCTTGAAGCTTTGTCACCCAAATGTAAAAGAGTTCATGGTTTTTGGCCTTGAAATAAAAATAAAAAATCTTAGTTACAAATGTACTGTATTTCTTTATATAAATGACAAAAGTATTTCCAAATGTTGTGGGTTACCTTCATATGGTAAAGAATATCCCCAGCATCTAAATCAATACGATTGGATTTTTTATTTATTGACATGACCGCATGGCTAACGTCTAGTGACCCCTGGACGCGTCCTCTTGAAACCTGAAGAAAATTTACAGATTTGAAATAAACTGATCTGTAGCAAAATTAAATATACGATACGATAGGCTTACATCATGTTGACTTTTGGAGTATCTCAAAATCCCAGCTTCTAAGACAAAATACCTCTGCAAAATAAAAATAAATCTTTACATTTCATTGTTTAAAAAGAGCAGGAGTGTGGGTCTATGTGAAGGTGATTTTCTGACCTTGTGCCAGCCCTTTAGAGGCCACTTCCTCCTCTTGAGCAGGTATCCCTCACAGATGCCCGGAGTAGTCATGTCCTGAAGACTGTCACCTGCTGCATTTGTTTCAACATGGAGGTCGTCTATAATCTCCCAGTCTTTGATGATCTGTGCACAATATGGGTTTAAAAAGTACATAATGTTACACTGATGTTGAACTCTTTCATTTCACTGGTGGACACAATTTAATTTCAATAAAAGAAATAAACAGGCCAGTAAATTATTCTACTTCCTGTTTACATTACAAACTTGCTAGAGTCTATATCTCAAAAATTTCAGAAGTTCAATGCAACCTGATTATAATTCACCTCCGTTGCCTCGTATTTGCACCCACAAACATTCGTTCATTTATTCATACCCGAGCATTCATAAACTGATGGAAAAACAGTGTCTTGCTGAAAAACACAACAACAGTATGCGCTGACAAGCCGTCATTCGTACACATTCGTACACAAGACCTGCAGTCAGACACTGAAGGCAAAACAGGCGAAGTGACTTGCTTAAGGGCATAACAGCAAATAGCAGGACTCAAACCACCAAACATCTCTGTTAGCTTAGTTAGTGTCAAAATAAAGCCATATAAGTCTAACACAACTGACCAGTCTGGAGTGAGGGGAGGAGACCGTGCTGCTGCTGCGAGAGTGCGGGGGCTTGTTCCATGTGGGAGATGTTTTCTCTAAACCACTGGCCAAAGAGTGACTCCGATTCAGAGCAGAGCCATAGGGGTCCATTGTAATGTACTTCAGACTTCACTTTTATGAGTATGTTTCTTCCATTGACTCCCACAAGCACTCTGTAAAACAAGACAAGATATTAATATAATACGTTGTGGGTGATGTAAGTGAACTGTAATGAAAAGAACAGACACTAATGTGGAGCCCACTTTCAATGTCTGTGTAATCTCTCAGTCGTCCAGGTATGATCCATAGTAAAAGAAAAAATCAAAAAGTTGAACTGAACTTTTTATCCAGTTGACAGAATTAAATTTTTCTTTCACTATGGATCATACCTGGACGACTGAGAGATTACAAAGACCTACTTTCAATCATTTGCCATCAAAGGCTTTAGTATAGGGAAATGTTAGGGGCATAACATAAAATGGATACAGTGTGTGACAATCATGTTTAAAGAGACACAGCAGAGAGGAAGACTGTAATCCATTTAACAAGCACAGGTGAGACCTGGAGGCCAGGTTCAAGGCCCTGAATAGACCAGCTCTCATACTTTCACTCACAACTGCTTACTGTGCATAAGGTGATTTTTTTTAATGAAAACAGCATTTCAAATTGTCCATATATATAATACTTTTGATTAGTGAATGATAATAATAATAATGAGCACAATGCATTTTGTGGTCTTTAATTGTATAATATAAGGTTAATCTTTTTGTTATTAGAAACACTGAAATTAGAAGACAGCGTAGAAAAATTGTGCAGATAACATAAGTACATTAGTTTAATTTACTATCTATTTTAGTTCATTTACAGTTTACAGTAGACTACAGTAGCCATGCAACCTTTGAGGAGGATTACTTAACACAGCTTAATTGGTTTTCAAAGGGATGTTTTTAGCATCACCTCTTGAACAGTGATACAAAGCACGTTGGGCCACGTGTCACACATAATTTAATAATGAAAAAAGTCAACACTGAATCTCACAACATGAGATTTATTAGTAGAATTGCATTTCGAATAGTTTGATTCATGAGCAGTTTCCAAAAGGCAAAAGCAAACATTTTATGAGATGTTATTCTGTCATGTAAATGTAATGTACATACAAAGGCATTAAGTTGTTATGTACTAAGAATAGCCACGTCCATTAGTTCATAGTGGTGGATCTCACGGAGGTCATTACATAAGGATCGAGAATGACAGCTAGTGACCTCTCTGCTGATCAAAGCGCACGGTGGAAACAGGATGAAAGGATTTGTGCGTTTCTGAGCTTGCTTCACACAAAGACGAGCATAAAACTATTCTTATATTTTTGGATAGATATTTTTCCTCATCTGACTTTGCTTTATTAGTCCTTTATCTGTGCATGTATTTTTTTCCGCAAATAAATCTTAGTTTTCAAATCAATTTAAAGTTGTGGTCTGGCCTGTCATTAAATGGCGTGGGCTTAACTACTTAAGTTTGTTTTATTTATATTGGTCAAATACACAATAATTCAACGATACAGCGAGTAGACATATTTGTACATCCAAACACTATATGGCAACTTTAAAATAAAACATACCTCCAGATCTCCTCCAAGTAGCATCGTCTGTGAACTTCTTACTAACTCATGATTCCTGTGCGTAAAAACGTAACTACACCACGTAAGAAATGAATCAAAAATAAACTTCACTGTGCTGTCTAAATTATTAAAAGCTGATAGCTACATGTTGAACCCAAAAGTTACTTCTTGTTATGGCGGTGTAATATCTGTGTCCACGGTCCCTCTTCTTTTGGTGGGTGACACGAGCACCCTCCAAATCCTCCAAGGAGAGCTGTGCGTCGCAGGCAGCGCGCAATGTGTCCTGGGCATTATCCGCATTAACGGGAATTACTCGGTGTCTAGCTGCAGCAGGGATATAGAGCAGGGTAAATCCAACCACTGACTCTGCATACATTGTCTATAGACGGTATAGTCTACTCATATCTGTAGCATAGGACCTACACAACTAACGGTTTCAGTTTAAAAATGTAGGCAGTAGGCATTATTAGTAAACTATTAATTCTTCTCATCTTCTTAAATAATTGTTTTTACAGAAAACAAAATATAAACTTCTTTAAATTGTAAACCACCAAGTTTATATGCAACAGGAATAAAACTAAAATATAAAAATAGCTTCAATATCATGCTTTCGGTTTCGAGTAATGAACTGCTTGCTACTAAAGTTCCACACTACATACTTGCCAAAACTGTGTATATGTATGTATATATATATATATATAAAAAAGTAATAAGATCTGTTAAGTGTACAGGGCAACGGAGGAATTGATAACCCACGTGTGCAGCGGCATCTAGTGGTTCAATAAAGTAATTGTATTGTAAAAAAAAAAAGGTTTTATAGTAATCCCTTAGTGGTGGAGAGGTGGAAGGTGCTCAAACGCTGCAGAGACAAAGTAATGAAGCAAACCATATTAGACTAACTGACCCAGATTAACATGCGGTAATCTGCAGATTAAAGTGTCAGGATCTGTGACCACTCTGGTTTATATTGACTGGCACGGCCACTTATGCCTTTAATAACGATCGCTGTCCAACTGGAACTGTTTAGCAGATAATATGACAAAATATTGATACTCCCTATGCTTTCCAATTTGGCTGAGCAATTATTGACAGTTTAGCCGTGATCACTGTTACCAGTAAAATTTGGGTGATATAAAAAACTATAAACTATTAAATTCTGTTGTGAATAAGATGCAAGCTTATTCTGCCCCAACAAACCTGGAGCAAAACCACAATCTACAGAGGTTTCTAACACAGAAATCACATCCTACTTGTTTCAGATATTCAATTACTGCCCCAATATGTTTTTTAAGAATTAAACAGCCCTGTATTCCAACTTTGTGAAATGCCAATGATTGAGATAAACAAGAAAGAGTTAATTGTTTTTAATTGTAACTTGCTAATAGATTTAAATAGCACTAATTTCTGAAATGTCCACAATCAAGTCCAAAAAATGACAATTGGTCCAGTCATCGCTAGAGGACACCCATTATGACCAGGCAGCTACAAATGTTCTTGTTTTGTTTAGTTCATATCTTTTGAATAATCTTCACGACGATTCTCCAGGTGCAGCCTCTGTGTCTCCACTCTGCTGTTTGAGGTACTGTGTGAGGAGGGCCGACAAGTGCGAGGGGTGTCTTTGGAGCAGAGCAGCAGTCTGGGATGTCAACATGGTCAGTCCACTCACCAGCTCTCCCTGAACAACAGTCAACGACGGGAGTTTGGAGTAACTCAACAGACCCTGTGTGCTCAGTATGGAGTCCTCCACACAGCCTCCTGTACAGAAGCAAATGAGATGTATGTCAAAAAGACACTGAACTGCAAATCTTATTGGTTTGTGAGCACACACTCTTACCACTGAACCACTGAGGGTCCAGTAACACAGTTAAGGTCTGCAGACATATTTTTCTTTTTTAATCAGTTTTAGACACGATACATTAGTAGGTAACTCAAGCAAGGAGGAAGCATTACATATTTCCAGTGTGCACCCAGATGATAAACACAAATGTTTCCTCAGTTTCATGGGAGGATATGGTGTTTCATGAAAAGGTAAAAAAAATGATGATGATAATATGATTAATGATGTGCTATTCTGGGTTAAAAGCAAATCTAGTCATTTTCCTCAAAGTTGTTCAGTTGCATATCTTAAAATGAAAATATATACCGGTAGTCTTGGGTATCTTACCTAAAAGTGTAATCTGTGGACTGCCCCTCACAGTCTTCAAAAGTTCCTTCACTTTAGGTTCTTTGCTCACAAACAGCACAGTGGGACCACTGAACAAGGGAGCCATATTACAATAAATACTGTCACTTAGAAATGTTCGCATAATCTGAAAGCAAAGAGCACAAATTAAGATCAATTTCATTTACAATAAAAAGGGAAAGGGTCTGTTTCAGTGCATAGAACTTAGCATACACAATTATTTACCTCGTTAGGGAAGAATTTGACACTGATGTTGTGTTTATGAAGCCTGTGTTTGAGAATCAACATGTCCTCCACGCTACTGGCACTGTTTTGAGCTACAGCAATCATCCTATTGGCCTGAAAAACTTCCTTCAACTGTTTCTTCTTTAGTAATGCTAAGCCACTTTCCTGTAATATGATGAATACAAAGTAAGTATACAATCAAACTTATTATTTATACATACCCCAGGACCCTCTCACCTCTTTCACTTGTATGGTCTCAGATGGATAGGCACCCTTGGGTGCAGCAGGTTTGGGAGGAATGTACTCCGTTACAGCCATCAGTTTCTGTTTGAGAAAGTGCATGGGCTTTCTGTGGCGAGTCACTGCTTTGGAGCCGTGTCGGACACTCTGCGCCAGGGGAAGCCATCCTGATAAAATACAAAGAGACATTTACAGTCAATGATAAATAGCACACATTACAACATATTTTTTGCCTTATGTTTTTGTAACACGTGCTGCTTTCTACATGAATCGTCTAGTTACACGACCAAGTGTCTTACAAGTTATACCATTTTAAACTCTCACTTTACTTTCATTTAGCCGGCACACCCCATCATCAAATAGCCTGAAGGATATATTGAAATAGCCTACTGGCCAGCTATGCATGCAAAACCTGGTATTTAAAGCAGAAATAAGAAGTTATCTTAAGAAACAAGCCACTAAAAGAAAGTGCAATAAGTATAATAACCTAATATAGTAAAATGTAAAGAGGCTGGCCCGTGTTTTATAGTCAATTACCTTGTTTCGGTATTATTTTCGAACACAAGGTCGCCGCCATCTTTGACGGAAAAAAACAAACCAGGAAGTTGTTATCACGTGTCTCTCCTCAGGCATATATCACATTTTTATTTTGTATATACAGCCCACACATATAGTTTACATAAATTAAACATGAGTACACAGAATCTACGAATGAAAAAGAACCGATTCAGAATAATTACAAAATTACTTTCTTTGCATAATATATTTTACGTAAGGCATGCGCAATGACGTAACTTTTTATTTGCCAGGCATGAGGCGCACACTCAGTAGCAATTTACTGACAACTGTTTGTTTATTTGGTAAAAATCTGTCTCTTTATGGCTCATTGACGGTGCGTAACCCCCGCGTTTATTCACAGGCCTTTTGCACAGAATCTACGCTTCACTCTACAGACATGGACCTGAGTAATATGAGGAAAAAATATAAAGGAGATGAGGAGGTGAGTGTCAGTTATAAGGTTGTAACACACGACCTTCTGGTGTAGCTTCTGTTTATCACTGACAGTTATGTATCGAAATGCTGAAGAGGGCCTCCATTGTGTTCAGGCACATAGTAATAGCTTGCATCCTCATTTGACCTTTTACACATACTTCAATATGAGCACTGACGTGCATAACATGATTTAAAAAGTAAAAACAGAAATTGATGTTTGCATTGAGACTGTTTAACACGAAATATGCTACAAACATCTCAGCCACACATTTATGATTTATCTGTGATATCTGATTTTTATATATTTGTTGTTGCTGCAGCATTTTGCAACAGGGATATAGCCTCCATTTTCACATCTCTGTAAATAAAATTGACACGTCTGTAAAAATGTGATGTCTTTGCTTTTCTACAGAGCTTTGAGGAGAGTCAGCTTACATCCCTGGACCCTATCAAACAGTTTGGAAACTGGTTTGATGAAGCCACAAAGTGCCCTGAAATTGGAGAAGCTAATGCTATGTGTATAGCCACTGCCTCCAAGTAAGAAGAATAACAGGCAAGTGCATAACAAATATTGACTTAGTCCGTTGTTAAACACTACTTTTGTCTACTGTCTCTACAGGGATGGCCATCCATCTGCTCGAATGGTACTTCTAAAAGGTTACAACAATGAAGGCTTCCGCTTCTTTTCAAACTATGAGAGTAGAAAGGGTATTGAATTGGTGAGTATACTGTCTTTGGCATAAGTACGCATCATTGTATGTCATTCTTATTGTTTGGTTTGTTGCAGGAGAGTAATCCATATGCATGCCTGGTGTTTTACTGGGAACCTCTGAACAGACAGGTAACAGCACAGCGTGCCTAATTTAAAAAATAGTTTTATTTTACAAATTGTATGAATAATGACACCGCAACACACTCCAAAAACACTGAGTTTATAATGAAATAAAATTTTATAACCCAATTAATAAATTTCTAATATGGCAAATTAAAGCCTTTAACTGTAATAATGTGATAATGTGCCTCATCTGGGAGTCAATGCAAATACAAAAACACATACACCTCAGTTTGAATCCTAAATAGAGCAATTGCTAAGTATAAATCCCCTTTACTTCCAGTCACCTCAGATCTTCTGCTAGTCTAGACTAAAGTTGAAAACAATGATAATATTGTTATAAAAATATTACAGATATGTAACTAATTATACAAAACCATCTGCAGATCCGTATTGAGGGAAATGTAGAGAAGATCCCATACCAGGCTTCTTGTGACTACTTCCATTCACGACCAAAGAGCAGTCAGATTGGGGCTGTGGTGAGCCGACAGAGCACCCCAGTCCCTAACAGAGATGTAAGTGGCAATGTATAATAAAAAAAATTAACTCTAAAACATATTTACAATTGTCTTATATTTTAATGTGGTCTTTCAGTATCTCAGACAGAAAAATGCTGAATTATTGGAGAGGTACAAGGACAATGAAGTACCAATGCCTGAATATTGGTAAGTGTCATTGTAGCCAAAGTTTTGTTTCAGTGTAAGTATTTCTAGCTTTGCAGGGGCCCCTAGTGAATTCTTTATCACATCCATGCCACCCTCTTCTTCATAAGCAATTACTGCAGCCTCAAACATAATTTTTTGTATAGGTATTATTGGGCATAGTGTGGACAGTTTGGGTTTAGCTTGTTATTGGTGTAATTTGGCGAGAGAAAGAAAATATTACATTAGTTTTATAGTTTAAATTGTTTTATTTGTTTTATCACCAAATTATATTAAAACATTAGCACACTTATTACTCTGTTAAATTTTGAGGGAATAGTTATGGCTGTTGGGGGCCTAGTGTAATTACTCTTAAATATAACAGGGTTTCGGAAATGGTTCTGCTTTTCAACGTAACTAATTGTTGACTCTTGCTCTCTTCTGCCAACAGGGGAGGCTATATTGTCAAACCTTACCTCATCGAGTTTTGGCAGGGTCAGACCAACCGACTTCACGACCGAATTGTGTTTACCAAACTGAAGCCTGGAGAGGAGCAAGGAGAGTTTCAGCACATGGCTGAGAGAGGGTGGGTGTATCAAAGACTGTCTCCATAAAAAAAAAAAAAAAAATCTATAATTTTCCTTATATTGAGAAAAATTGCAAGCTATATAGAAATCTAATGGGAAATACTTGATGTTAATGGTTGCTGCTATAAGTGGCATGAAAATACACCTGGCAATGTTGTGCATTTTTACATTGTTAATTGTTTTTCCATCCACATCCTCTGACGTATTATGAATTTAGTGGTTAAAATGTCCAAGGTCAGATCAAACTTCACTTCATGTCAAATAATTAAAAAACAGTTAGTTACACAATAACAAAGCATTTCAAAAGCACAAAAACTGTTTGTTTGTGTGAAATTTTAGGTGAAGGATGTAAGGAAAAAAACATACAATGTTTTCTAATATGTGTATATATTTCTAATATAGTGTAATTATTTTAGCCTTAATTCCAGTTGCCTTTTAACGCACGTTAAAAGTGCTGGGTGTACACAATGTGCCACCTTAAATGTAAATCATTTGTGTAAAAGTCTTGTACAGCAATATATGTCTAAAAGTGCCAATAATAAAGTTAAACTTTATGTGGAGGGTGTGGAGGGTGTTTTATAACTTGAAGATGCCAATAAAATGGCATGATAAGATCTTAAGTGAGAGTTGTAAACGGTTCATCAACAAGAACTAGATTTTGTTCTAAGGCGGAAATAAAATTAAATATTGTTAAGAAGCGGCTCCCTCAGCATTTGAAGTAAGCACAGTGGTCTGTTTTAGTTCTGCAATATCCTTAGAGCTCTAATCTTAATCTTAATTTGGCTTCTTATGTAATGTGTGGTAACATAATAACAGTTTTGTTATACAGAAATTAAACATAACCTAGTGGACCAGTGAACCTTAATTGAATCATATACTTGAGGAACACAAATATTTTAGCACTATACTACTTTAAAATACCTTGAATATGGCCAGTGAAAATCCTTTGAGACAAGTAACTTTTGAATAACACTTAAGACAATGAGCGTTACAGTTTCAGTCCAACCTGTGGTTTATGAAGCGTAGAGAGAGCTAGAATCCAGTTTCAGTGTCCCTTTACTGTAGCCATGACAACAAGAGTGAATAATAAAATAAACGTGACTGGGTTACCTCAGGCATGATGTCACTAACAGTAACATGGTGCAAGTTAATTAGGTTAATCTATAGGTTGATATTACATCAGTAATAAACCTAATAATATATAATAAACCTAATAATATATAATGTAGAGAAGTATCATGAAGAAATTAAAACTTATAGCAGGCCTGCCGACAGAAATTCTGGGGCCCAGGGTAAGAAGACTTAAAAGGCCCATATTACTCTATTTTCTGATCTCTGTTATAATGTTGTTTCATCATCACAAACAGACCTGGAGTTGTATTTTGTTTCATTCACACGTTTAACACCCAAACCCTGTATATTTAGGCAGAATTCTTCTCTCAAACAGAAAACACTCTGTTCTACCTTGTGATGTCATGGAGCACTTCCTGTATTATCACAGGAAGTGCTCCACTGTGTTTTTAAACTCCATACACCTTCGCTAGAATAATTTGGATGATTTCAGCGCTGGAATAGCTGATCTCTACTGAACTAAAGCTAAAAGGTAGCTGTTAACTTGAAAACTACCGCTTCATGACATCACAAGGTGGAACAGAGCATTCTGAGCTTTGAAGATGCAGACAGACTAATAATAAAGGGTTACTTAAACATGTGTGAATGAAAGATTTTTTTAATAGGCCTTATATAATTGTTGACGCTAAAAAGTATTGGCAATGATCGTAATAACACAATAATAGTAAAATATACAATAATCAATCATTTATTACAATATATTTCCATAATTTCCATTTTGATATCTGCAAATATATCAGTTACAAAATCTTATGTAATATCTACAGTCTGTTAATAAATTCTTCATTTTTCGTTTCCTGAAATAAAAACATTGCAAACGCTGATTGTTAAATGTATACAAAAAGCTATTTTAAAAGATTGTCTGCAATACAAAAAAATCTCTTGCTATAAATTTAGGCATGTACCTTCATATCACCAAAATAATTCAAGTTACAGAACAGACAGCACAAAAGGTTTTAAAAATAAAACCTATACAAAATTGATAAGACATAGTGGTTGCTGGTGTAGGGCTTTCCTGAATGCTTAATGTTGTGAGTTCATATCAGTTGCTCGTGAGTCTGTGAGTGTCAGTATCGTTTGGGTGTGGCCATAGAAACGAGCAGGATGTTTTTCCCACTGGGCCCCTTCCAGCCACTTTGGATGTGCTTGTACCTTCATTGTCAGACATTCTCATTGTTATTTATCGGCATGTTTGTTGTTTTTATGGTTTTCGTCTTTTGTGTGCTCGCCAAAAAGCGCAGGGTTTTCAGCCAAAGTCGAACGCACCTTCTTCTTCTCCTTAAAGCGGCCAGAGTGGGACACCTTGACATGGCGCCCCTTAGTGGCAGATTTGTCTACGATCTTCTCCAGTCTGGCATTGAACTGGCTGTCCATATGTTCTTGAGGGGGATTATTGCTTGAATGCTCTTTGTTCCCGTTGTTGCTGCCATGCTCTGCTGGTATCTCATACAAGACTTTAGGCTCAGATTTCTTTTTGCGAGAGAAGGTCAGTTTCCACCAGCTTGGGTCTGCCATGGCACCAAAAGAGACCAGTCAACCTGAAGGACAAAGATCATGTTGTTATGATTAACTACTGCACTTTTATAACTTAATATCAAACTCCAATAACTGCCATAGATCGACATTAGATAGTAGGCTACTGACTAAATATGGTTATAAACAATTTCTGTGTAATCCCTCAGTCATCCAGGTATGCTCCATAGCAAAAGAAAAATTCTGTCAACTGGACAAAACGTTTTTTTAGAGTGAAGACGTTTTGCATTTCTTCACTTTAAAAACTTTTTGTCCAGTTAACAGAATTTAATTTTTCTTTTGCTCATAGAGAACTTGTCCAAAACTGTCCTGAGGATGAAAGTCAGGTAAATTTTTATTAGCCCTTTGACTTCCAGTATAAAATGGTAAAAATTTCCACATCGCCTACCACATAAAGCTTCTGACAATCGGGATTTGTGGTTATGGAGAAGTAAAATCTATCCCCAGGTAAAGTACACATTTGAATAAGCACACTATAGGACTTTATTGCTGTAGGGGAAATCCATCATCAATTGCAGGATTTTCCAGTTTTCCTTTTTAAAATATTATAAATTAATTTGGGCACTGCAGCTATAAGAAATTACATTTAGGTTTTAGTTACATTAAACTGATGAGTTATTCTAAAGTTACATTTTGTTTTATATCTGGCTCTTATAGGTCTGTCACAATAATTACTATACCGAGTTGTCATTCATACATGATAGATGGAACAATCATTTTTGAGGGTAAATATTTATTGTGGGGACTTCTTCTTTGTACTAGTAACATTTTGTTATTTTTCTGTTCTACGATAACATTTGAGCTGTAGAAGGTTGAATAAATAACTAATTATAGATACAAACTTACTACTAAGAGTTTCATTCTGCTATTTATTTATTGCAGTTCATGTTTTTTAACAATATTGTACATTTAGAATAATTTTTTGTTCATAATCCTACTTTAGGGTTTTTCTGTCAGTGGCATAAATTAGTTTCAGTATTATAGCATATCTATATGCTCATTTCTTCAGCACTTTTTCATAATTTGTTATTTGTTATGACTTGCGCACATTTATTGTTTTTCTAAGTAACTAACAACATTATCCTTAGAAAGCAGCAGTAACAGAGTGACACAGTTGTGGCTGTAGTGCCCTTTACATTACTATAATTACCAGGTGTATCCCTATGGGCACTGACACCTGACACTGAGGCAGTCAGCTGATAAATTAATAAGGCCCCTATCTTCTGTCCCTCACATGAGATCTGATATTTGAACTCACATCTTACTCTGATGAACAATCAAGCTGCAGACCCAGACACATCCATGCCCAGACAGTGTAATAACTGTTGTATAGAGAATAAAATAAAATAGAATAGAATAAAATAAATAAAGGTTTGTAAATAAAAGGTTTGTGGGCGGCTTTGTGCTCGACATAGTGTCTTTGGGCTTGCCTATTCACCTAAATAGCTGACTCTATAACATTGTGTTTTTAAAGCTAACATTGTGATGCATAAATAAAATATCATCATACAATTGCCTTGCTAGACCAAAACTTGGCTAGAAAATCCATCGGCTCAATTGAAAGTTTGCTAATCACTAACACATAAAACAACTTCCTTATGACTTATGATGTAATAAATCTAGTATAAAGAAAACACTTGCATAAGCGGCATACAGCAAGATTTGAAAAGCAGACAGACATCAAACATTGATTTGAAACTGACAAGTAAGAATCAACATGGCTCTCTTTTGTGTGGTCATTTTATCATGTAGCACCTATGCAAATACACATGCCCTTTGCAAGGAACACTCTTATCTGCTCTCCCTGATGTTGACTGCCTCTGAGTCACACAAGTCATGCAAGATTTAAATTGTGTGTAAATCCTTCGAACAATAGCCTCTGAGCTATTTTAATACAACGCAGTGAAAACCTCAGTTTAAATCCTAGTCATTGTTTTCTAAAGGAGGTATATAACTTAGATTTTGCTGCACGTAAAGTTAATTGTTGTTCATTTTATGGCGTGCCAGCTGTAACATCCCAAACCTTACTTCCTGGTGTGAATCACCATCACATTGTATAATTTTATCTTTTAAGAGTGTGATATGAAATTGTTTACCACTTTATTTTGCGAATAAGTATTTTCTTAATGCCTTCCAGAAATCTCTGCTCCTTGACAAACATTTACAAAACATTTGCATAGTATTGTTGTCCTGTCATTAAGCAGTCTCTACTAGTAACTAAGGTTCACTATAACACTTTCACATCAAGTTAAAAAGATAAAAATGAAATAATATTGATGCATTTTTCATTTAGTGAGTCGTGTTTGACTTAGATGTGACCTTTGAGACAAAAAGTGGTGTTGACTTAAAGGAGGCCCTCCATAGTTCTCTTTAATAAGTTACTACGTATTTTGTTGTGTGTGGGTGAGCCAATCTGCTAAGCTTCACAGATTATGAGGGACAGAATAACACTTGGAGCATATTTGGAAATCACTAACTAGATCTGACGACGTTTGGGAGCAGTATGTAGAGGAGGGTACAAGGACATAAAGGCCACTAATGGAGTCACCATCAGATACTCAGGTTTCATAGGTTTTCCCAATAGCTCGGCATGGCTCATAAACCAAAATAATATGTTTTCGTTTGAGGGTACCACTGGAAGTATTGCATTGTCCTAAGTTAAACACAATGGCTATTTATTATAACATGGAAGTGCATTGCTTTATACTGTTTAAAATGTTATGTTTTAATTTTTCATTTTAATGTTGTTTTCAATTACAATTTTATATTTATGGAGCGTCATTGTATATTCAAAGTGCAGCATGAGAAATAATAATTAAAATAGTAATTTAAGAAGATATCTCATATTATTTTAAAGGATGTTTTGAAAATGTGTATTAGCTACTCACAAATAATCAACCTTTGACACAAAAGGCCAAAGAACTGTTTCAATTACTTGTGGTACTTTTTGTACTTAAGTGTTCAAATGTATCATCACGACAATATGTTTTTGAACTTTTGCAGCACAAAAACATCAAAGTAACACAGGTCATAATAGCAGAAATGTCTCTTACCTTGACAAAGAAGAGATTACTTTAGTAGACTCAAACACCAAACAATGCAGCCATGTTCCCTGGCCCTTCACTCTTTTCTCAGTAAAGTTATTTTATCTTCTCAGGTGAAAAAGCATGAGCAGCATCCCTTCTTCCCCTGGCGCCTCTGTCTCACCTTGTCCCAGTCTGTCCTCCACTAGAACAGCCCACACCCTCCTCAAACACACCTCAAAGCCCGCCCATAAGTGCCTGGGACTTAATGTTGCAACCACCATGTGATTTACTGAGACATTTCTTTGGTCCTGCCCAGTCCCTTCCAAGATTTCTCTACTCCTGACAATACAGTTAATGCATCTGTTTTGAAAAGGTGGGCAGCTCTCCAAAGTGGCAAATAAATTCCCTTTATCAGTTTCACTCTAAAACCAGTCACGTGTGAACATGGAATTTGGCCATAGAAGAAAGCATATTCACTATTTGAGTTTTCAGTCTTGTTACATAACCCTCCCAGCTTTTACTATTAAGCTACAAGAACAAAGACTAGACACAGACAAAAGGGAGTATGAACAAGGAAAAGTGCCTGTGATGTTTTGCATGGGTTACGTGAATCACACACAGTAAATGGACACTTAGTTTGCAAGTTTGGTTGACATTCAAATTACCTCAAAATAGGTCAGACACTAAGGCCACACCAAAAAACTGGACTTAGCAGAACAAAGAAGCTAACCAACCCGAAAGGACAAAATGTCTCCTGATACAATGGTTACTAAATAATACAACACAATGCCTAGGTGCCCAGCTATTCTAGTCCATTGAAAATTCCTAACATGAGTGCGTAGTTTGGGTTTTAAACAATCTGCAGCCTATAATTTGGCATAGACAAAGAATAGCCTATATAGTAGGCCCAATAGTCAATCTCAAGTGTTTACCTATAGGGCCTGCTGCACACATGCTGTATAAAGTCCACCATGCTCATCTTATTCTAACTACTTTGATAAGGGAGTCCTCTGGTGGCAAAGCAAATGAACTTCCAACCACAAAACAGGGAAAAACCATTCACCACTCACCTAAAGCCTCCAGTAAAAACGCACGCCATTGGTCCTTTAATAACGACGTCGTCTCTCATTGGTTCTTATTCTCGTAACGTGTCATAAACATTGGGAAACAGATGGTGTGAATAATTCTGCACAGGAAAACATTCAAGCAGTTTAATATGTAACCACAGATACATTCAACGCAGTCGATTTTACAATTAAAACGAAATAATGGAGGTAAGATTGTTATTTTTTTTATTTATCGTTCTACAGCCAACCATTGCTAACAATTTAAGCTAGCATTGACTCTCAAAGTCGAGTTGGCAGAATTACATTTTATCCAGATGCTCTCTGACAGCATTTAAGTTATACCTAATAATGTGTAGCCTTTGTTTTTCCCTCATGCGACTTAGTAGTTAGTTAAATTATGTCCTAAATTGAACCACCTCTTTTCTCATTTTAGCAGAATATACAAAACCTCCCCATTGATATACAAACCAGTAAGCTTCTAGGTAAGACCCACAAATTGGACTCTTACTAATTCCTTTCAAACAAATTAAATGTATGTAGAGATTTTACCCACTTGGTTTTGTTGTGTTATCGTGTCTACAGACTGGCTCGTGGACAGACGCCACTGCAACTTGAAATGGCAAAGTGCTATAAAAGTAATAAGAGAGAAGATCAATGCTGCCATCCAGGACATGCCAGAGAATGAGGAGATCAAGGCGCTTCTCTCTGGTTCTTGTATGTGTTTTTTAATGTCCATCTTTTTCAAGTGATTGTGTGTATGTTGTGACTGATTTTATCTCAATTTTTGCAGACATTCACTATTTTCACTGCATACGAATTGTGGAAATTCTGAGGAAGACAGAAGCTTCGTCTAAAAACATCTTTGGTAGATATTCATCACAGAGAATGAAGGTAAATGACATCAACTGTTATAATGTTGATACCATTCACATTAGAATGAAGCTGCAGAGGCCAAAAAAAATGTTTTCTTTCTGTTAGGATTGGCAAGAAATTGTTACTCTTTATGAAGTGGATAGTGTCTATTTGGGTAAGTGTTTATTTGTGCAAGTTTATTGCCCTGTCTTGTTACCAGTTTCAAACCTGGATCAATGCATAAGGTTTTGTAAAGAATGGAAAAGCATCTGAACATAAAACACAACCAAATGAATGTGGAAATGACATGCCACTTAAGCACAGAAGGTTTTGGTTATATTTCTACATCTACTGCTGCACTGAAATGTGATAGCTGGGTGAAACACAATTTTATTTTAATGCAACATAAAAGTGACAAACTAATCTAATCTATATTTACACTATACATCATTGGTATATTATTATTATTATTATTAATCTGCATAAAATTGTATTGCTATACATTCTGTGTTTTTCATTGTAGCTGAGCTGGCCAGTTTGCTGAGTCGTAATGTCAGTTATGAAGGTCCAGCCCTGAGAAAGCAGATCGCCAAAGCGCAGCAGCTGCAGCAGGAGCTGAGCCGGCGGGAAGTGGAGTGTCAGAGCTCCGCTGCAGACCTCAGGGAGCGATATTATGGTGCATGTAAACAGTACGGCATCACAGTAAGTCAAAAAGCAATCTGCATTACACACCTGTACAGTTTTATAGTGATCTTAACTTTTTATTTTATTTAAAAGGGAGAAAATGTGGCTCGTGAGTTACAAGCCCTTGTTAAAGATTTACCAGCAGTACTTGATGAAGTTGGAAGAGATGCAGCAACGTTAGAAGAACAAATTAAGCTTTACACTGCATTTACCAACTTTGTGTGTGAGTGGTAAGTATAATTAATTAAATAAAGTAGAGTAAAGTAAAGTGAATGATTTTATAGTAAAGTAAATGCAACATATGATTCAGTTAACTTGCTTGTAAAAGAGTGTGTCTATGTACCTTTCAAAACAATATACTATACTTAATTAACCTGTGGTAATAATATATTTATTCAAATTTTATGATTATTCTTAGGTCTGATCCAGTACTGCCCATGCTAACGTTTGCCCAAAAGAGAGGAAACACAACTTTTTATGAATGGAGAACGGGTAAAGTTCCCACAGCAGTCGAAAGGCCAGTTGTAGAAGAGGCCCCTCTCGAGACAGTAACAGATGGAGCAGTAGGTGTCCGTATATATTATACATTTACTCATTGTATTCTCCCAAGCATGTTGTGATAGATTTTTCCTTGTAGATTGACTGGGGAGACTTTGGTACAAGCTCAGACGCTCAAGGTCTAAACCATGGCATTCAAGTTGAAGAGGGAATTGACTGGGGCATTAGTCTTGAGTCTGGGGTAAGAGGCCAGACTTGTACATTGTTTTTTATATACATGGCCACATTGAACGCCACATGGAGTAATGTGATTCTATCAAATCAGGATGCAGATGCTAGTGGCATTGACTGGGGGGACAGTGAACCTGCTCCCGTTGAAATTGAAGTTGTGGATGCCGGCACAGACTGTAAGAAGATTTTTATTATCTATAGCTCACAAATAATTTAATTACATTTGTAGCTACTACTTGCCGTGTATGTCATGTTGCAGGTCCGGATGGTGTGGCAAGGGGTGAGGATGCCTTGTCAATTCTGGAAAACCCATTGTCACGTAACCAATTTATTGATGAATTAATGGAGGTAAAGATGTTTCCCGTTTTTCATGATGATTAAACTCTAACACAACATATACCGTCATACTGATTTATTTGGTTGTACAATATTTAAGATAAAAAAATACATTTATGGATTCACTGGACTGCACACACAAAATACATACTTATTAGTTATGGGTTTTTTTCTTGTTTAGCTTGAGGTATTTCTAATGCAGCGTCTTACTGAGATGAGTGAAGAGGGGGACGTAGTGGCCATGAGCCAGTTTCAGCTGGCTCCTTCTGTGATCCAAGGCCAAACCTCTGAACATGTCCAGGAAATGTTAACCGAAGTGCGCAGTATTCTTGGCCGCCTCACCACTCTACGAATGCAGCATCTCTTCATGATACTAGCCTCACCAAGGTATCACCCGCTCATAATAATTTATCTGTATCTAATAACACGTTTATAACACATCTATATTAATTTAGATATGTGGAACGTGTAACAGAGATGCTCAGACAGAAGCTCAAACAGGCAGATGTTTTAGTGCTTAAAAGTGCTGCAATGGCTGAAAGGAGACAAGAAACACTAGAAGAGCAGTCCAGGTTGGAGCCTCGTGTAGACCTCTTGACGGGATGCACAAAGGAACTACAGAAACTAGTAAGATTTAGTTAATGTGCTTTCCCTTTTACCTTCACTATCAATTTGACTGTTTTATTTTCTATTACAGATTGAAGCCGATATTTCAAAGCGGTACCATAACAGACCTGTCAACTTAATGGGTGTCAGCATTTAGAATTGTATAATATTGTTTTACCTTCTGTTAACAACAGAAATAAAATGCCTATGTAATATAATCCATGGATATTTTCATTTTTCATTACTGTTGAATCTAAAATATAAAGCTATAAGACAAACGCATAATTTTTGTATGCCACCCAGGTTGTCCAAGTAATGCATTATAGTTGTATCAAGTCTGGTTGTGCATAGTCCGCATGCATAAAGTCTATTATTATCATCATGGGGAATTTCAGCGGCTGATGAAAGCTTAGCACTAGAATGTTCTACGCATGCTCTGTGTGGAAGCGTGTTTTGATGTCAAGCGGCGCTGCTATGCTAGCAGCCGGGCCAGCTAGCAATTCTGCAAGTCATGGTGGGCCATTGAATGAAGCTGGGATTTAAGGTGATTTTTCGGAGGGAAATGTGTGATGCTGATTAGTGTGGGGTGTTACAAGAGCTCTTGGGTGAGTTTGAAGGCTGCCATGAAGACACTGCTGCAAATTCTTGATGCGTACGCGTAAGTATAAATAAAACTTATCAGTCAACGTGAGTGCGGGTGCTGTTATCCTCTTTCGATTTATTTCGATAACGACTGCTAGAACAGAATAATTTAGCATTTTTTACAACCTTGACACATAATTCATGTTGTGGTTTGTGTAATTTTAATGATCTGGGGTTGTGTCAGACTCGTAGTTAGCTGTGGGTAGCTTTCAGAGCTAGTTTACTGTAGTACAGTAGTGTGAAGTAGTTTAGCATGACGGCCAGGCCCCGCCCGTTTCGAGTTTTGATTGGCCGACAGACACTCGGGTTATGTGTCGTCACATTAAACCTGGCCTGTGATTGGATCTCACGCCTGCCTCTCATTTTTGCTCCACTTGTTGCTAGGGAGATTGCTTGATGTTAGCAACAACGGGAAGTAGAAAGCCAAAAAGAAAATACAAGTGGTGATGCATAAGCCACGATAAACAACCAGAGACGGATGTACACTGGCTATACCAACCGCACCTAATACAGCGATTGCAATAGTGTTGTTATAACAGTCTAATAGGATAGAAACAGCAGATACATGCTTGTGGCTACAAGCTAACATCATACGGACGATGATAGGCGCAGCTGTGAAGAGGGAGGGACCGTGCTGTCACCAAACGCCGCTGTCAGAGAGATGCTAGGCTGCGAGCTTTCCAGACTCCCTCTTTCACCTTCACCAGCTCCCATACGAAGTAGTTGTCCTGTCAAGGGTGGGGTGATGCCTGAGCTTTGTT
>JACM01050426.1:0-17332 GCA_000787095.1 Periophthalmodon schlosseri
ATAATGGACAAGCATGTCTCAGGGCACGGGCAGACAGAGACATGCCCAGAATCACGGCTCCCCACTGGGACTCTGAGACGGCACATAGCGGACACAACACAACCATATCACCTCCAACCAGAAGAGACAGGCCACTTTTGTTTCATATTCTCTGTCATCTTTCCCTTAAGTGACTCTAGCAGACGTTCATACATAATACACACATCTGATCAAAGACACAGGTGAAGCGCGCTGTCAAGAAATATGCTACGGAAGGATCTCACCGATCAAAAAGAAAAAGACGATAATAACACTTTCTATACGACATGGGACATTTTAATCCTAATTATTCACGAGTTTGAGTTAGCGGTTTTCACAACTCTCAGAGACCAGAGTGGAGTTTTGCCATCATGGTAATGCTAACAACAACTATCATGCTAACAGCACACTTCCTTATTCTCCGACAATAAAAGGCTTAATAATTAGATGCAGACAGTACACAGTGGACTTATTTTGACCTTAAGAGCTGCTTATACAATATATCTGTACTGAGGCAAGACACATTTAGCTCACTTACATTAAGTAAATTTGGGTACAGAGCCTTTAAACAACTTATAGCAGCGCGTTATACATAGTTTCAATGCACCGCAGCAGAGTCTGAGGAGAGTATTACGCCCCTGGATGTGTGTGGGTTTTTTTTTTAATCCGCTTATGCTATCTCCTAAACTGCTACAGCTAATTGGTGAATCTGACAACTTGTTTGCTCTAAGTCTACAAGTGATCCAAACTTAATGTTGACAATATAAAATGATTTGAACGTTTGTGTTTCTTTCCTTCTTTCTCATTTTTGTAGTCCTTAATTTGAAAATACCATTTTATGCACATATTTCTTTGCCTGGCAAGAATGATCTCTCTGTATTTTTTATACAGATTGATATCAGTCTGGCCGCCATTCCCTCTGTTCCGTTTCAAGCCCTGTCAAACTTGATCATGCAATCAGATTTGTGTTTTTTGCATGTCCCTGATTGGCTAATCCCCCTGTCAATCACTCATATGAACTCACAGAGATTCACCGGTGACCAGCCTCACATCTTATTAAGTAAAGTATTGGACAAGTGTGTATTCTGGATCCGAGGCAATATATTTCTAGTTTTGTCCTTCAAATTACATCAGTTTCAATTTATAGATTATATAGTAAATCCAAATAGTTACTCTTACAATTAGCATTTCCCCCAAATAGTATTGAATAATTCTTGAACCACTACAGTGTACATTTTGAAGTAACAGTACTCTTACTTAAATACAATATTCTTACTAGAGTACAATATTTGGCTACTCTACTGACCTCTGACTATCTGTTTAGATTATATTTAGAATTCACTGGCCAAACTGAATAGATACTTCCAAAAATTATAACATTTTTGAACATAACCACCAAAATTGCAAATGGTTTACTGCAACAGCTTCACATTCATTCCTCTATCATTTTAATCACATTGGGGAATTCAAATTTGAACTGCTCATTTTGGCAACACCATCTGTCGTAGCATGTGTTTTGAGATGCTTTTGACATAAACAAAGCTGTCCCTGATATTCGAGATGTTTCAGCGCTTGAAGTGGGTAGTACTCTCTAGCAGCAGATTTCTACTCCTACCTGAGTATTATTTTTACTGAAGTAACAGTACTCTTACTTGAGTAAAAGTTTTGGTTCCTCTTCCCACTGTGAGTAAGTACAAGTGACAAAAGCTTTATGTTGACAATATGAAATGATTTGAACATTTGTGTTTCCTTGCACCGCTCCTTCAGATATGATTTTGTTTCTCATTTTTATGTCTATCTTTTGAAAATACCAGATTTTGTGCATTATTTAAAGAGGGGATATTAAAATATGTTATATTTGCTAGACACAATTTATTAACATGTTTTATAAGTTTCATTTTTGTTTTTGACGCAATCCCTTTGCTCTCTGTGCTAAGTCACTCCCCCTTCACAGCGCTATCACAAAACGATCGCCGTGCATCCTGCTAATGGAACTATTGCACATCGCATCAGGTTTGTGAAGCTGTTGTGTACAGTTTTGCATCATGCCTTTGTATATTTGTGGAGTTGTGTAGGAGCATGGGTGACGTAGGCTTGTGGGCGGAGCATTGCACAGAATCTACCAGTTAACCGTAAGGAGGGTTCGAATAGGGCCTGGGAGAGATCGCTAAATTACTGAAACATGCACGGATGTGTATCTAAAACCTCTACATGCATGTTTTTGATGAGGAACAAAGTTATAACATGGAAGAAAGGTAAAAAAAAAAAAAATAATAATAATAATATATATAATACCCCTTCTTTAATGTTTTGTCCCTCCAATTACATGAACTTCAAATGATCAGATGTTACATCTCAAAAGTTACTTTAGTAGTAATTTTCCCATATACTATTTTAGTCTTACTTCAGTCATTTCTTGGGCCACTACTTTGTACTTCTACTTGAATATTCTGAACTAACGTTACTCTTACTTGAGTAACATTTTCGGCTGTTCTCCCCACCTCCTATTGGTGTGTTATAAGATGGTAAGATGTGCTCTTTTTGCCCATCGCCTGAGGGGGATTGAGGAGGTGTGCGCTTGTCTGCATTTGACCCCGAGCATTCTCACAATCTGTAGCTCTGTGAAATCATTTTACTTTAGTCAGATACTGTACTAATACTGCCGGAGCTCGCTGTGTGGGCGGTAGAGAAGGTTATCATTCGAGTTAGGTCTGTTTATAAATACAATGGTTCATTAAGAAATACCAGAACAACTACAGTATCTATTGCTTTTTCGGCCAGAATCAAATGCTTTGACAAAATTTTTGTCGAGTGGATCTGCAACCATAACCTGTCTCTCCAATTCCCAAGGGTGTGGTTGACAGGCGGATTAACCAGTCAGAGAGAGGTATATATCACAGTTTGGTATAGGGCCCAAAAACAGAACACAGACGCGAAGTCACAATTTATTTACAGTTAATTAAGCGGTTGGGCTGACACAGCAGGCAGACTGGTGAGCAGGACAGGCAGGATGTGAGCACAGGAAAAAACACTTTCAAACAAGAATCCAAAAATATCAAAAGAGCCAAGTGACAAACTACTAACGAATAGTGTTGATCAAACAAACTGGAGAGGAGCGGCTGTGGAGCTGCTCTTCTTATACTGGAGGTAGAGTCTAGATGGAAGCCAGGTGTTCAGTCAGTAGCCACGCCCAGACGGGAGGAGACAACTGGAAAAGCGGGACTGGACCAGAGCAGACACAGCTCCGTTCAGGTCAAAACAAACATGGCAGCTAACGAGTACAAAAGAAGCACTAAGGTGTTATTTATGTCAGGTAAAAGCAGGTATAGATTTTGTTCTGTCTGTCTTAAAAACATTAACTAGTTAATTTTAAATGGTTTGCAGTGGTCTAAAGTTATTCCTCATTTACCTTGAGAAACACGTGATACAAATTAGCACCTGTGGTTTATTACACTGGTAAAGTGGACTCAAATGCAACACAAAGAATACAGTCAAACATAAGTCTAGTAAGTTCAATTAATAATTAGTAATTCTTAATATGACAAATCAGGCAATAAACAACTGAGGACTGAATGTCTCATTTAATATCAACTAAAATCTCTTCCATTTGGGGAATCAATATGGGAAACGTGCTGGGAATATAAATTCAGAAACAGGTCTCTCAAACAGGGATTAATACAGGCTCAGAATGCAGAATTGCAAATAACAGAGATGTTCAAATACAGAGCTTGAGTGTCTCTCTTGACTAATCAACAGTCTAGCAAGGACTGACTGAACAGAGGGAGTATATATAGGCTACCCTGGGCTGATTAAGAAATGAATGGCAGCTGCAGGGAAAACAGGGAGGCAGCAAAAGAAGGACAGGCTGGGAAATGGAGTTGGACTGGGGATAAACATGAAAACAGGCAGAACTGTGACATGGTTGGACCGTCCCAAGTTAAGACTGAGGTTTGAGGCCCTTTATGCTCAGATTGCAGACCCGTGTGTGTTCCAATACGATGTAGGAGAGACTGGCTGTTCAGGTACAGATAAAGGGAAAAAAAAAAGTACATATGCAAGCATCAGCTCCATCACGATCTATTGGGCTTGTGTCTGCTATATAGGTGTTATGAGACCCGTGGATCATGTGTTATAATTTGCACATTTTAAATCACAATATTCATCTAAAATGACTTAATAAACGAAACAAGTCCGCTGACTTCCGTGTTAGAAAACTGCGGTGCTTTATGGGAGCAGACATCACCGTAAATGTTATCACAACAAAGAGCCGTGAAGCCGTGAAGTTTTTTGAACAAAAATGATTACGTGACACTGCTGAATCGTACATGTATCACAGATTAAGAAAAAACAATATCAGAACGAAGTAAATACAGAGCAGTGGTACGGGTGCTAGTGAAAACAGGAGTTCATCGGAAAAATGGTGTCTTGAAAGTAAATGATTAAAGATTGCTCAAACATGCCCGAATTACTCCATATACAACTTCGGGTGAGTAAATGGTGATGGGAAACAACTATAACAGGGTTAAAAACTCTGAAAAGTCGATTTTGCAGA
Source organism: Periophthalmodon schlosseri (assembly GCA_000787095.1). Taxonomy (NCBI): domain Eukaryota; kingdom Metazoa; phylum Chordata; class Actinopteri; order Gobiiformes; family Gobiidae; genus Periophthalmodon; species Periophthalmodon schlosseri. The sequence goes on from JACM01050426.1 coordinate 4,571, forward strand.
ATAGGTCGCTTTAAATAATTCTTCACTGTGTGAGTCAGTGTGGGTCCCTCCAGGCTTCTCTTTGACGTCACTATAATTCTAATATAAACTGAAGCTTGATCAGCCTCTTAAATGGCTTCATTGCAGTCATCATTCATTTCCTCGTCACCTTGTGCTACCTGAAGGGAGGAGCTCGATATATAGATAGCAGATAGATATAAGGCAGTGTCCACCAGTAATCTGACCAGAACTGAAGAAGCGGCTTGGGTGAGCAGCGAAACGTCTTCACTCCTACAACTTTTTGTCCAATTGACAGACTTTACTTTTGGTTTTTACTATGGATCAGACATGGACGACTGAGGGATTGACATATTAATAACAAAAGGAGTTCATATACACTGCTGTGCTTCTGAGCCCAGACCCTGCTCCAGCCTGAAGTCATTGTCAGAGAGGGCAGCAGCTGTGACAGGAGCAGTAGATAGGAGCTCCTCAGGCTCCAGCACCAGAGACCCCCAAAAGTGCACCTCATCACAAAAGTGCACCTCATCACAAGAGCACACCTCAGCACATCTATATCAGAGCCGTGTTCAGGGGCCTGTAGTATCGCTGACGACACAAACTGTTCCAGTGGAGTGTAGAGTGGCTTCAACGTGACCCATTTACAAGTGCTGCCTCATCAGAGCAGCCAGGGGGCAGCGTGCCAGGATACAACATATACAACTTTACACATGATTTAAACTGTGGCTCAGATCTCTAAACATGATGACAGGAGCAAAATCAACACAGAGCTGCAACTGGATCAGACTAAACCTGTGTCTTTTCTCGTGTTTTGTCTATGGGGCTGTTTTTTTATTGTTTCTTTACTGCTTTAATATAAGTATATATTTAAGCTTTTGCATAATGTTCCATTACCCGACCCAAATATAAGGGGAGAAGAGATAGAGAGAAGGAAAGCTGAGAGAAAAAGAGAGGAGAAAGAAGAAGCAAAAGATGCCATAAAGACCGATCACGTCATCATCATCACATCATCTTTTGCAGCAGAAAATGCAAGGCAGTGACTCAGCAGAAACCTGTTAAAACTGAAAAAGCCTCTTGGATTCGACTTATTCACACTTAAAAACGTTTGTCCAGTTGACAGAATTACATTTTCTTTTGCCATGGAACCTTCCTGGACGACTGAGGGATTACACAGGCATATTACCTTGAAAACTCAGACAAAACAATTTGTTATAGTAATGTTTAGCAATTAGCCCATAGGGATAGATTTTAGGCATGAGCGCCAGGTGAGTATTTACAAAAATAAGGATGTTATAAACCAAAATGGAATGTGAAAAATAGTTTGCAGTGGTCCAAAGTTATTGCTCACTTACCTTATGGATTCTGAGCATTATTCACCACAATGATAATAAGAACTTTTCACAACTTTCAGAATTTTGAGAGTTTTGCCACCACGGTAATACTAACAATAATAAGCATGCTAATCACACACTTACTCTTTTTCAGACAATAAAACTCTTTATAATTAGATGCAGATATTACACAGCGGACATATTTTGACTTCAAGAGCTACAATATATGTTTACTGGGGCAAGATAAAGTTTGCTCAAATACATGGAAAAAATTGGGTGCAGGCCCTTTAACCAGTCTGAACTTGTTAAGCATCTGCTCTCCTCCAACTGACTTTCAACGGACTATTGTTTCTCTTCTGTTTAGTGGTAAAAGAGGACAAAGCCCAGACACCACGGCCTACTTTTAGACTCCATTGTCCTCTCTGTTTGACCTTATGTTCTGTTGTGCTTCAGGAATATTTCTGAAGGACCAACGTGCCAGAGCGTGAAACTTTTTTTTTTTCTTTTTTTTTTTTTTAGTAAAAGTGGGTAGCATTAACTTTTTTTGTAACTTTTAAATAAAATGGTACTTTTCTGAGTATTTTTAAAAGCTTTTACTCCTACTTCAGTAATATATTGTACAGTGTAACAGTGCTAATCCAGCAGCAAGTGAGTAATTTTACTGCTCCTATTGTGAGTAAATCTACAAGGGACAAAAGCTTTATGTTGACAATATGAAATGATTTAAACATTTGTGTTTCTCGCACCGCTCCTTCAGATATGATTTAGTTTTTCCTAAATTTTGTGTCTATCCTTTGAAAACCAGATTTCGTGCATTATTTAATGTTTTGTCCTTCAGATGAGATTAACTTCAAATTATAAATCAGATGTTACATCCACAGTCACTAGTTACTCTTAGCGCCTACTCTACTTGACTCATAATTTCACCAAATACTCCAAGTACACTGTTACTCTCACTTGAGTGATTTCTTGGACCATTACTTTGTACTTTTACTTGAGTAATATTATTTTGAAGTAACAATACTCTTACTCTTGAGTTAAATTTTTAGCTATCTACCCACCTCTGTATGAAAGGGACAAATTGAGTGCCACATAATGGTATTGCAATGGTTCTACATTGTATTATGCATCACCTTGTATTTTTTTTATATCCTGCTGGTGGAATAGTGGATTGATGACAGTAGTCTGGATGTTGTAAATAGAGCATTCTGCTAGCTGGTGGAACACGCCGTTTCAATGGCGGAGTTAGCATTAGACACCAATCATCGCTTCTATGAATATTCAAGGCCATTCCTGGTGACTGACAATCACTCAAGGACATGAGAGTATAACAAAGCCCGGTTGGAACACCAATCAGATACCACAAAACAATCCAAAAAAGTGTTGATTAAACTTTGTTGTTCAGCCACATTCCTTTAATGGACTTTTAAGGCAGACCTATTGTACAAAATCGACTTTTTAGAGCTTTTGACGATGTTATAATGGTCTCTCCTTCTCATTTAGATGATTCGTGCATGTTTGAGTAATCTTTATTACACGTCCACTGCTCTGTACTTTGTTACTTCAGTGATACACATAGGATTCGCCAGCGTTGCGTTGCCATTTTTGCACACATGAAAAAAAAATCCGCTACTTGTTAGCGTGACCTACAGCTATCCATAGAATAGGCTGACAGCATGCGGAGATTTGTTGTGATGACGTTTATAGTGATGTCAGCTCCCACTGCAGAAGTCAGCGGACAAGCACAGTATCTTGTTCTTTAAGAGTTGAATCACATTACATTACTAATAGGCTACATGATAATAAGCCAGTTATGCTATGTGATAGCAAGTCAGTTCTTCCACTGTTGAATGTACCGTAATATCAACTATTACATAAATAACAGTGATCATCGAGCAAAAACTCTGCAAGCCTACATATAATAAGGGAACTTACAGGAGTCTGAGCTTTCTGCTTATTACCAATTGTAAACAAACTTATTCACCTTTTGTTCCTGTGCCCTACAAATGTCCAAACCCATATTTATATTTTGCTTGTATAAATTAAAGGTGTTCAACTGGACGTTAGATTCTGCGTGCGACTCTTTTCAATAAAAGTCACATATGATTGGAAGTGTTTTTACCATAGGCTGTATTTGGAAGTTGACAGAAGCAGTGTAGCCAATCAAGGCTAGCAGTTATAGCGGCTAATTTGGAACCAATAAACTTTCTGTTTTCCTTTAATAAGACAAATAATAAAACATGGACAAATAAGACAAATAATGTGACACGTCTCTGATCGGCTGTTGGTCCCAGGCATGCTCAGTTTAACGAATTTGAGAAAGAAAGAGCAACACAACAGACCTACAGCCTGCAATATCTGAACACTGTAAAAGAGAAAACCATGTCATGGACTGGGACAGGGCCAAAATAGTAGGAACACGGAAACACAGATACAAAAAGCTCCCACATGGTGATCACTGTTCCAGACACCACCATGCGACGGCAGGGATGGCCCCCTGCCTGGTTTGCAATAAGGCTCATTAGCTGTCAGTCAAAGCTGTAGCGCTATTCGGAGCTGACCTCAGGGAAAGAAAGCACTTGATCAGTCTGCTATTCTGCTGTTCATATCTTAGTTTATGAACAAAATAATAAATTAAAAAACCCTGAATCATGTAGAGCCGGTTAAAATGGACATTTTAAGGTCCGCCTGTGCTCACTTCATATTTGAAACATGGCAGCTAGAGGGCTGAATACATTTATATTTATAGGAGAATGATAGCAGATGAGCCGTAACATCAGCCATATATTACTCATATAATTATACACAGTTAGTCCAAAATGGTACATCTCATTCGTTGGAGCGTCTTTCATATCAAATCGTACGTATCTGCGTCTATATAAAGCCCACAGTTCCGTGGCCCTGGGGACTGGGGTTGATCTGCACATAATCCTGGTTGCAGGCTGTTTGACTGTACACATATTGTTCAAGCATGTTTCTCTAATAGTGTTTGATGACGCTGGGTGCACGCGGCCGATAATGGGCTGCAGAGGGCTGTGCTCCGGGCCTCGCGGGGTTAATCCCACAGTGGGCTTTAGAACAGGAGCACACATGACTAACAATAGAACGTACACCCTGCTCTCCGCACTGCCCTGTACTCCACGTCTGTGGGAGTGTAGGCAGTCCAGTGTCCACAACACGCTTTTATTTTGGTAAATTAATAATCTGTATAATAAAAAGTCAGACAAATGTCTTCCTTGTGGTCAATTGTTTCTACATTTTGGATGGAATTTTTAGGGCTGATGATATATGTATATGTATTGTAAAACTATGATAAATATTTAGTAGTACTATCCTGCCAAACCAAGTAATAATTGGAAAAAAAATTAAAACCTGTTATATGCACTTCAAAGAGGTGGTATTATACAAAATAGATTTTTTTTAGCTTTCTATCATGTTATAATGCTGTTCCATCATAAAAAAAAAACATGCCTGAAGATTTTAGATGTCATGTGCATGTTTGAGTAATCTAGTGATCTCTCCTGTCCCCAATTCGAACCCTTTTTACGGTTACCTGTAAGATTCTAAGTAATGCTCTGCCCATAAGCCATGCTCTCACATGACAGTTAAAATAAATATACAAAAACATGATACAAAACTGTACACAGCAACTCGACAAACCTGATGCGATGTGCAGTAGTTTCATTAGCGGGATGCACACTGATTGTGTTGTGATAGCGCTCTGAAGAGGGAGTGACTTAGAGCAGGGAGCAAAGGGAGGGGAGAGCGTCAAAAACGAAAGTGAAAGTTACAAAACATGTTAATAGAGCAGGGGCAAAGGGAGGGGAGAGCGTCAAAAACGAAAGTGAAAGTTACAAAACATGTTAATACGTTGCTCTGGACAAATATAGCATTTTCAAAACAATAAGAGCTAACATAGTGATGAATGTTATGTGTTAGTAGTTAATACCCCATAGACGTAAAGTACTCCCTCCTGAAGTAATAACCCTCGGCTTTAGAACACGAGCACATATGACTAACAATAGAACATACACCCTGCTCTCCGCACGGCCTTGTACTCCACGCTTATGGGAGCGAGTGTAGGCAGCGTGCAGCGAGACTGGGTCTGTTCACAAGAGAAATCACACAATGAAGATAAGCTCCTAAGTCCACTACATGGTATTACAACACAGCTGCTCTTTTCTGGGACATAGTTCTTAGCAAATAGTTCTTGATTTGTGCATCCAGACATATGTACAAGTGTGCCAATTCCAGGCTTAACAGAATGGTTAACATACAAAAAGGACTTAACTATAATACTAACATATCCAACAACCCCACCCCAGGAACTGCACCTGGAAAGTAAAGTTGATGCAACCATTTTAAGATAAGACAAGATGGTGAGACAGCTTAAGGTTCCATTGTGTTCATTTGCTCTTGTTTTAGAGATGCTTGTATACATAAACAGTTTCTTACAGTTTAGTCACTTAAGCAAATCATTTTCTTTCTATAGGCTCAGTTCATTCAATTGTTCACATAGTTCCATTTTCAAAGGCAGTTATTCGTCAAACAGAAAGGAGACATGTTCCCAGGCAGCAGTAAATTGCAAAACCCCCACCACATGACTACCTGAAAATATGAACCTATATATACACTTGACACCTGAGAGCGTGAATGAATGAATATTAGTCTACCAGGCACTAAACATGCAAGCAACAAGCAAGTTTTTATATTAGTGCCAGATATTAATCTAAAAATATTAAAAGTAAGGTGCATATAGTATGTGACAACGGATCGGACTTGAGCATGGAGACATCAGCAAGGTGGAAAATGGAGCTGGAAGCTAAACAGCGGCACGAGCGTGAGAAGCATCCACCCTCTATCCACCCTCTCCCCGTGGCTCTGGCCAATCAAAGCGTGAACTGCGCTGACTAATCACAGAGCTTGTCACTAGTCTGCTCACTTTTTGTATTGAAATTTAGCCAGGAGGACTAGGAGCGCCACGGAAAATGAATAAAGCAGGGCTTTACCCAAATCACTGTATTAAATCATCTTTTAAAAACTCTAACCCTAACCCTAACCCTAATAAAAGTTTTTGTTAATCAATTCATTAAACATTCAATAGAATGAAAACTCATGAGGGAAATGCATTTTCTTCATTTGACCTAGTCTTGGTCAGGACTACCTAAACTGGAGCATTTGACCTATGATGCATTTTGGGTTGATGGGGGAAACCTGAGGGCCCGGAGGGAACCCACTCAGACACAGGGAAAACAAGCAAACTCCACACCACAGGCTTGGGTGGCTGTCGAACCTGGAACCTTCTTGCTGTGAGGCAAGAGTGTTAGCCACTCAGCCACCGTGCCACCATAGTGAATATACTGTTAAAGATTTGTCCTAAATGGTTATGTCACATTTCTATATAGCGCTTATCGACCTTCAAGGCACTCAAAGTGCTTTACATCAAGGAACCACTCACCCATTCACACACGCATTCATACACCCGTGTACACAGACACTGGGGGCGAGATGGTTAAGTGTCTTGCCCAAGGACACAACGACATTTGTGGGAGCTGGAATCGCACCACCAACCTGGATCTGAGCTCTCTATCAATGATGTTTATGTCGAGACCACGATTCGAACCGCCAACCTCCAGATCAGTGGACAATGAGGTTCTAAGGAGTGTTTCAACAGGGATCTTGCTGGCCTCTTGTTCTTTTTAACCACATTGAAATAAAGTAATAACCCCTGAGGATGTTGCTCCTGCTTCAGATCAGATGACATGTTTTAAGCAGGTTTCACATCCACTTGGCCATATTAGCCCTGTTTCAGGCTCAGAACTGTTCCTGGCTTCCCTCCAACCGCTTTGCTGTGCTAAAAGATGCAGCAGTGCAGTGTGGCAGTGGGCACAGAGCTGTGGTCGGACTTCTAAAGCACACAGCCCATCAGAAATGCAAAGAGACCCAGCCAGCAAGTGTGTCTTTCCCATCAAAATGCAAAACGGGCTGGCAGCGCGCAAGAGATTCTGGGCTGGATTCTGTCTGCGGCTGATGGGAGATCAAACAGGAGCAGGAGGCAGAGATGTGCACTTATTTAAAGAGAGAGGAAGACAGATTAAAGCCAGTGTGGAACGTGTGATGAGGAGGCAATAATCCGGTTATAGTCTAGGCCTCTATAGAATGAAAACAGGAGCAGAGACAGAGGGGAGGTGTCATCGCAGGATAAGAGCACTTTCACTAAATATGTGTCACAGTTAGACCGAGTTTGACTGAACATTTCCTTGTGCTCTGCAATGGCTTTGTCGTGTTCTTGCCTGTCAGCCATGAGATGCCAAGTTTGATTACCAGTGGTTCTGAAGGGTAGGCCTCACCAACAGGAGCAGCATAGTGACTTAGATTAGCTCTCTCTACTCACAGCAAGAAGGTTCTGGATTGGATTTTCAGACCAGACAAAAACTTTGTGTGTGGGATTAATGTGGTTTATAATACATTACTGTAATGGGATTGCAATTTTAAAGAGGGGGTATTATGCAAAATCGATTTTTTGAGGTTTATACCATGTTAAAATGTTCCCTCATCAAAAACATGCCTGAAGAGGTTTTCGATGTCATCCATGCAGGTTTGAGTATTTTAGTGATCTCTCCCGGGCCCTGTTCAAACCCTCCTTATGGTTAGATGTGAGATTCTGTGCAGTGCTCAGCCCACAACACGACATCACCCATGCTCACGCATGACAATTCTTCATTCGGCAAATATAGAATTTTCAATGCAATAAAAGGTAACATGGTGATCTAAATATGTTATATGTTAGCAGTTAATACCCCATAGACGTAAAATACCTCCTCTTTAAGGAACATGGCAGTATAATACATTACTGTGAAAATGTTTTAATGTAATACAGTTAAAATATATATATAAAAAAACTTGTGACAAGAAGAGACTGTAAACTTCCTCTGCAGCAAACATACGTATTGGTGCAGCATAAGAACATGTTAAATGTGTTTAAAGGAAAACAAGCAGCACACTGTCAGAAAACCACCTCAAAGGCTGAGATAAGCAGACTGTTACCCTGTGGTTTTACAGAGCTGCAGTAGCTCAGTTGGTAGAGTGCTCGTCCTCTGATCTTAAGGTAAGCGGTTTGAGTCCTGCTCTCGGCATGAAGAAAAAAAAACAAAAAAACAAAACAGCAGTAGAGCAGTCAGATCCACTGAGCCACAGATTGGTGTTGTAATTCCAGATCCCACAGATGAACACTGCCTCTGTGTCCTTGGGCAAGACACTTAACCCCCCTCACCTCCAGTGTCTGTGTACACTGGTGTATGAATGTGTGGGTGAATGGGTGAGTGGTTCCTTGCTGTAAAGTGCTTTGAGTAGCTTGAAGGTAGTAAAGCACTATATAAAAGTGACCATACACCAGACAGAATTCATCTGTTGTTTACCTCCGTTTAAATGTTGCAGTAACATACCTGGAGGTGAAGATGTTTAATGCACAAATCCTGCATATCTAGGCTGAGTTCTTCATTCAAATGGAAAACACTCTGTTCTACCTTGTGATGTCATGTGGTAATACAGGAAGTGCTCCACTGTGTTTTTAAACTCCATACACCTTCACTAGAATCATTTGGATAATTTCAGCCCGGGAGTTTCCAATCTCTACTGAACAAAAAGGTAAAAGGTAGCTGTTAACTGTAAAAGGTACTGTTAACTTGAAAACTGATGCTTCATGACATCACAAGGTGGAACAGAGCATTTTGAGCTTTGGAGATGTAGACAGACCAATAATAAAGGGGCATTCAAACAATAAAGGGTTACTCAAGCACAACTCCAGGTATGTTTTTGAGGAGGTAACAACATTCTAACACGGCTTAAGGCAAGACAAGACTCAATTTTGTGTAATATGAGACCTTTAATGCTATACTGTGGAACCACACCAAAGCAATATAATTTCCATAGAAACACATGTCAGACCTTTCACCATAAAAGTTGAATAGGACGTGTTCACACTGTCTTAGTTCAGATTTTGTCCTGGTCTAGTCCATGTTGAGTTCTGGGTTTAGTTCCAGTTTAGAGTTTGTTTTCCCCCTTTGGCTCCCTGCTCATTTACACTTATGAGAGCTGTCAACACTGTAGCCTGGAGCTGGCGGTGACATTTCTGCATATGCATATGTCAGCGTTTAGACATGGCCCAGAGGCACAGTGAAGAATGTCAAATGGAAGATGGCAAAATGCAAACATATCATACAAACAAGATGAGAAAAGGGCCTTATGTTCCATTTGCACCTCCACTACTTATACTTTGTAGCTCATGTCATCAACATTCCTTGGGGATGTGATGCTAACTGAAGGCATGCTCTGTCTGATGCTTTGTTAGACTTTGTTTGAACACAATCGGACCAAAAATAACTTACTTTGAACTACAAGAGGTGAGATGATTTTACTGTTAAACAAGTCCCTCTCAAATAACATTACAGTCACAAGCCAGGTAGCATTAGCCAACAGTTTTTCAGTTAGTTACTCTCACCTTTTTTGCTGAAAGTCACCTAAATACCTAAACCGGACGATGAATTATTGAATGAATGGATTGATCACAGGCTCCTGAAAATGTGTTGTTTGAATCAATTTTGTATTTTTTCTTGAGTTTAAAGCATCTTAAAACATATCAGGCTGTTTTCTAATGAGTGCATTGTGTCACCATAGTAACAGCTGAACATTCCACCATAGAGATACATGTAGAACACACCCAGCGTCATGTTACTGCAAAGCATCAATACAGTATACAGAATACAGTATACTCAGTGCAGTGTTTCAGCTGGAGATTTATGTGGGGTAGCCTGCCTCACAATACATAATACAGCACAACAACAAAGAAAAAGATGCTTAAATTCAGCCACATGAACAAATATTTAATTTAAGTATCTATCTCCAGGAGCAGAAATTAAAGGTTCAGTATGTTACTTTTCTAATAGAAGGGCACTATCTGCTTGTCTCCATGGAGATGCTATTGCTTTGCCTAGAATGTTCCACAGTATAACATTAAACATATCTATCTCCATGGAGACAAGTACCGGTAGATGGCAGACCCTCCACCAGAAAAGTTGCATTGTCCATCTTTAAGTTTGAATAGTTCTCATTTAAGAAGTTCAGTTCTGGTGCTTCTATAGGGGCTGGTTTTAATGGACTGGTATTAGCTTGCTAACAGTCTGTAGTTGACTCATTAAAGCTTTGAGCGATTATGTAAAACAGGACTCTAGTGGTGCCCTTGCACACTTTACGGCAGGGCTTTATGACGCATACTCCTCATAATAAAAACCTCATCTCAGGTTCCAAAGTATATCCTCAAAGTAAAGATGTCCACCAGCACTAACATGGTGGAGAATTGGGTTGGTATCCATTTTTACATATTACACCGAGGGACTGCCAAATGCAGAGGACACAAACTGTGCAAACATACAAAACAGAAGTACACAAGCAGTGAACAAATAACACTGTTACCGACAGCAGGATTTACAGAGCATTATGAAGTGCCTTGCCCAGCGGTCTCCCATCCAAGTACCAACCGGGCCTGGCCTTCCTTAGCTTCTTGACCAGCCAGTATGGCCACATGAATAAATCCTTATCACCTTAGTCTTTGAGTAACTGAACTGACAACTGGGGGGGGGTTGGAGGTAGCAGTGGGGGAGTTGGAGGTAGCAGCGGGGGATTCACTGAATGGGCATGTTTTATAGTAACAAAACAGAGATATTACTAACTTGCAAGGTCACCACTTGCCCTTGGTTCTGTGAGAGTTGCCTTTTTTGTGTGTACCGGTACATTTCGTTTTAATGTGTGTTGAAGTTTGCTGTCATTGTTGTGTAGGTGCATTCAAAAACACAATGGGTTGTGAGGGTGCATTAAAAAGTAAGTTATAATAATAATAATAATGCATTTTATTTATAAGCGCCTTTCAAAGCACCCAAGGACACTGAACAAGATAAAGTTATATGTGAGCTGTGATTTCTGATTATTAATGAGAAGTAGACAAATAGTTTTACAACTCCCTGCCCACCCCTGCCACCAGGTCATCCCAAAAACAGCCATGTGTTTCCCACAAATAAGATATAATTGAGCTATAGCTTTATACCCAACAACTGTTAATTATTTAAGAAATGAAAATAATTATGAATGTCCGATGGAGCTAAAATTGAGTCAACTAAGGACATTGAGGTACTTCCTGTTATGTTGCAATGAACGTCAGTATGGGAGACCAGATAGAGGATGAGTCAGAAGTGGTATTTTGAGAGGAGTTAAGATTGCTATTCATTTTTAATTTACAAAAAATATCAATCAGTCTAATAATTTGTATCCATCTGTCTCTCATTTTGTTCATAAAGGGCAGTTTTTCCAAGTGTATGACAGAAATCAGTTCATTAAGCCACTCTTCAAACACTGCCCCTGTTAGTTCTTTTCAGTCTTTTAATATTCATCTTTTTGCAATGAGGGTGCCCAATAACATGACTGATTGCATTGACAGGGTGGTCCAGTGAGGATTCAAGAGGCTCCAAACAGCACAAAGTCATGACCCCTGACCCATGACTCATGACCAAAACGAAAAAATGCTTGACCAGAGCATTTGTGTTAGAAGACAGTCCAAAAACAAGTTTAAGAGAGTGCCTTCACTGGTTTTTCACTTGTCATATATTGAAGACACCCCCTCATGAAACTTGCAGAGTTTGACTTTTGAATAGTGATAACGATGAATCACTTTAAACTGAACCAATGTGTGTGAGCTATTAATGGAGCACTTTCACTTATAACTATCAGAAAGAGAATGATCAGATTTTGGGGGAGGTTTGCAATGTAATGACAGTAATATTAATAGGATTCTGTTCCAAGTTTTAAACACATCCAGAAGAACTGACAAAAAGACTGAAATCTGAAATGACAAACTAATACACGAATCACACTCCAGAACATGTTTGCACAGATCTAAACTACAGGGTTAGCTGTTTTATGCAGAAGACAGGACATTTTGTTGTTTGTGTTTGTGATTTGCTAATTGCGCCCACTGAAATTGCAATTTTATTTCTATTGCCATTAATCTTGCAGCTCTAGCTCTGGATCCCATTTTCCTGGTGCCAAAGAAATCTAAATATAAAATTTGATAAAAGTAAATATAAAAAAATATGCTGTATGCCAACGTAAACACAGGGGAATGTATGTCACCAAAGCTGACTGACTGAAGTTCAGTGTGGAACGATCTCTATAGAACCAGTTTATACAGAAATGACATACAGAGTATGACGTCCTGTCACATCTGTAGGGAATCTAAAAGTATTTGCTGTGTGATAATAGAGCATACAGGCAATAAATGTGCAATCTTGAATTGTGAAGTTGCTATATGTTGAATGAACACCCATCATGTACAACTTTATATTATTGTTGCAAAATGAAAAGTCTAAAAATAATTATAGAAAAA
>JACM01059437.1:0-19318 GCA_000787095.1 Periophthalmodon schlosseri
TAATAATAATAATAATAATAACAACTAAAATAAATTATAGTTTTCACATATCCTCACAAAGACAAAGCTTCAGCAGGTCATGTGCCGTGGAGCCAGTAGCCTTTTGTGACAAAAAATAGACAATAAAAATATTTATTTAAATAATATATAAATTGTTATATCTTTGGGAAAAGTACTCTTAAAGTAAGAGTAACTTAAAGAGTAAGTGTCAAAACATCTGATTTATAATTTGAAGTTAATGTAAATGGAAGGACAAAACATAATAATAATAAATAATATTCAGAATCTGGTATTTTATAGATAGAGACAAATATGAGAAAAACTAAATCATATCTGAAAAAGTCATTGAATACTGTCAGTGTTAACATAAAGCTTTCATCACTTACTCACATTGGGAAGAGACACCAAAACTTGTACGTTACTTCAATAAAAATATTACTCAAGTAGGAGTAAAAGTATGTTGCTAGAAAAGTACCCCAAAAATTACAATTTCTGTAAAAAGTTAAAATAAAAAAGTAAATGTAACTGAGTAAATGTAACTGAGTATTAGCCACCTCTGAATTTAACTGTACATAGTCTACAGTACTGCACCCACAAAGCAAATGGTTTCCTGCCCTTTGATTTTGATATAAGAAGCCAATTTAATTGCACAGAGCAATGACGTTTTTGGGTAAATCCTCAGGTCTTAGCACTCATCTGCCTGCACAGAGGTGGCAGCTGGTGCCACAACACCCACCCAAGGGAGGCAGGAACAGTTGTATTGGCACCATCAGATGTCTTCACTCAAGATTAAATACTGCACCTATTCTGAGATTCTCCCTCCACATTTGAATATAATCAGACGAGGATGTGATTTGAAATTTGGAACAATTAGCCATAAATGTAAGCTGTCTATCAATTCCAGAATCATTCCAGAACCCAGATGATGAGTGCTTAAAGAGGATTATAAATGATGACACAGCAAAAGGTTTCTGCCACCAACATGACCTCTGTCCTGGAGCAAATATGAATAATTAAGCTGTTGTACAGTCTGGTATTTAAAGCGATATTACTCACTGTGTTCCTTTTGCTTTATTTTGAAAAGCATTACTTTTCATAAACCTCAATCAAAACATCTTCTCATTCATTAAAAAGCAGGCTAGTAGCCTATCCCACAAAATATGCAGCAAAAAATAAGTTAGCTTACTTTACTGGCCCAAGCAGTGCAGACATATTTCTAATGTATGTAGACCATGAAGTATAACAAGATCTTCTTCTTATTACAGATCCATGATGTAGACTATAGCATGTAGGCTAGTTGCATAATGATGGTGCATCGAGGCTGAAATTATTAGATATAACATGCTTCATTCGATCACCTAGTCTAAGTGGCCCACAGGCTGGTTAAAGGTGGTGTTATGCAAAATCGACTTTTTGGAGCGTTCTACCATGTTACAATGCTCTTCCGTCATCAAAAACAGGCCTGGCATGGTTGTATATATCATCCGTGCATGTTTGAGTAATTTAGCGATCTCTCCCGGGGTATTAAAACCCTCCTTGCAGTTAGTGAAAAGACGTGTCCAACGCTCAATGCACAAGCATATGTCATCTATGCTCCCACACGGCATTCACAAATATACATAAGGATCATATAAAAAACATGTTAATATTTCGGCGAATTTAGCATTTTCGAAACAATAAAAGGCAACATGGTGACCTAAATAGGCCTATGTTATGTGTTAGCAATTAATAATCCATAAATAACTCCTTTTAAATTTACGACAGAAAGCTGTTAGTAATAGTAGTCCTCATTCTTAGTGGCCCACAAACCTTTGTTAGGCTATTATAAACTGAAAAAATGCACAGGAGAACAGTGTATTACTATTATTATTTTAACTGCAGGTTTAGTACTAATTATTAATCACGTCGATTTTAAAATGATTGCTATTAGTAACAGTAAGACGTTTGAAATATTAAATGACGGGGTTCTTTGAACGCACCATCTATGGGCGGGGTCACTGTGGACCAATCAGATGTCGCGCAGAGAGACACGTTGGACAATAGATATGTCTGCCTCCAGTGCACAGGCTCACAGCTCAGTCTTCCCATAAAATTAAATGAAATCTTTTTGTCTCTTCGTGTGCTCCTGACGATTTCATAATGGTGCGTGTCCTTTTTAATTGTGTGTATAAAAATGTTGTTGTTTAGCTGATTGCTCTTGGTATTCCACATTTTAATACTATTAGCAAAGTCTTATGAGAGCCTGTGCGTTATGGCTCTAGCACGAGTTTTTGACAGGACCGGTGATTTCTAACTCTCCTATGTTATGATTTCAGGTGGTGGATACACATCCTTTCGACTCAAGCATCATCCTGCGAGTCAAAGGGCCGCTGGAGTTTAAATGCCTCTTTGATAAAACAGACGGTAATTAGATGGGGGTGACAGCTAATCCCATTGCTGCTGGGGTTCAGATGACATCTCAACTTTCTTAATCAAGGGGGAAAACTGGCTCTTGCCCACCTTCTGGAATTATGACATCATCTCTATTGCTACAAATAATACAATACTATATTAATTCTACTAATAATAATAATAATTCAATGGTGGCCATGAAAGCGTGTGTGTGTTATTTTTATGTAATATAGGAGGCATATAATATAAATCCACGTAATGTAGTTTGATCATGCTTTTATTTATGGTTAATAATCTTCCGTTATTTAGCATATTTTTTTAGGCATATTAACATGTTTTGTTTTGTTTTTCTTTGTTCCATGCAGCGCTTAGCATTCAGAAAGTGATCTCCAAAACTTTTGAAGCCCTTTGCTGTTCCATCAAATCAGACTCCTGTGTGTTCACCCTCTGTGATGGGCCTGTTGTCATTTGGCCAAACAAAGATGTCCACATAGCACCAGAAGACATTACTCCAAATACTCTATGTGAGGAGTTGTCTCAGTGGACAAAGTAAGCTTTACCTAGTGAACTTGGTTGGTTTATGTAGGCTACCTATAAATATTTATTTATTTCTTTATATGGTTTCAAATCACATGTTTTATTGCTCTTGTGTATTTAACACAGGATCAGTGAACAGGAAAGTGTCAACAAAAAATCAACAAAAAAGAAGACCAAAACATGCTCTGGTAATGTAAGTAAATAGTAATACATTTTAAAGAGAATGGCAAGTTAAGTTCAATACATAATGCACATTTATTATAGGAAGTCTTATATTTTTGCTCTCCGTGCCACAGACAGTGGTAAACCTTCGACTGATGATGGAGACAACCAGACCTGGAGCCTCTCACTCTGCTCAGCTGCCTGTGTTTGCCCGGACAGTTCAGACATCACACTTTGGGTCCATGACTCTACCAATAGACTGTGTTGTCTGTGTAAGCCTTGGTGAAACAATACGAGAGTGAGCATTACCTCGTTTATTGTAGCTGATTTGATAATCAGATAAAGGTTACATTTAGCTTTTGATGGCTTGACAGTGCTTGTCTCCGTCTGGTGGAAGAGCTATCCAACCAGATCAATGAGATGAAGAGAGTGACTCTGCAGCACTTAAAGGGGACTTCTATCCTGGTCCCTGAACCACTTCACTTCCTCCTCCCACATCCACATGGACTGGTCACTGTTGTTTATCCTGCAGGAGTACCGGACAGCCAACTACAGACAATTCGACAGGTCAGGCTCCCGTCTAGACATGTTCATCAGAAAAAAACTGCACTGCATCTGTCTCATCTACTTTTCTTAGGCTTTGCATCAAAAGTATGACTTGTCAAATGACACACCCTATTTTAGAAGAGCAAATGCTTACCACTTTCCAAATGAGCCCTATAGAGATGGATATCTCCGAAACCCTCATCTGTGCCTTACTCATCCTACCCTTGAAAACGGCAAGGTAAAGACTCCAATAATCAATTCTGGAGGTTATAATGCGTTTTTATTGTTAGTATGTAAATATAATGAGATGTTTTTGTTGTTGTTGTGTGTTTTGCAGGTTTATTTAGTCCAGGGGCTTTACAGCTACCATCACTACATGCAGGATCGAATAGATGACAATGGCTGGGGCTGTGCTTACCGCTCCTTGCAAACCATCTGCTCCTGGTTTCAGCAACAAGGATATGTAGACCGATCTGTGCCCTCTCATAAAGAAATTCAGCAGGTATGGTGGGCCTGTAAAACTCACCATTATGTCATTTTCATTTACAAGAGAAACCATATAAGCACTAGTTTTGAAACACAACATGCAAAATAAATAAATATGTGCACAGGAGACATCATCAAGATTGGGAGCAACAAAAGCTCTGTAATTGATCTGTTATTGTAGGCTTTGGTAGATGTTGGGGACAAACAAGCCTCTTTTGTGGGATCCCGTCAGTGGATTGGATCAATTGAGGTTCAGGCTGTACTGAACGAACTTCTGGGAGTAACGTCCAAGATCATGTTTGTCAGGTTAGTCTAAAAGACTAACTTTACTAAAAGTAAAAAAAAAAAAAAAACAACATTTATTATAATTATTCAAAGTTTACATTTTCTTCTGATATTCAGTCAAGGTTCCGAGTTGGCAAGCAAAGGGAGAGAACTGGCCAACCACTTCACAACAGAAGGAACTCCAGTTATGATTGGTAATTCTTTTACTGGTGTTTCCTCTGTATTTCCAACATCTTTACGTCTGAATCTTTCTTATATTCAATCCTGATATTTATTTCATATACAACCTTTTTTAAAGTGGTTACGCTGCAGTTAAAAAAAAAAAATATGAGCACTAATAAGACTATGGGTTTTGCAGGAGGGGGAGTTTTAGCTCACACTATTCTCGGCGTGGCATGGAGTGAAACTACTGGAGAAATCAGATACCTCATTCTAGACCCTCATTACACTGGAGCCGAAGATTTGCAACTGATCACAGAAAAGGTAAAAATGAAAATTTCCTAGGAAAATGTCAAAAGTATATCAATCTTACAATCTTATGCTGTTTGTTTTCAGGGCTGGTGTGGCTGGAAAGGACCAGAGTTTTGGGATCAAATAGCTTATTATAATCTGTGTCTGCCTCAGAGGCCAAAGGTCATCTAAGTTCCCACAGTTCCCAGCATGCAGTTGTTATTGTTAGACACATGGAAAGCTTTAGACTAATTTAAACAATCTAATTTTAAATTAAAGTTGGTATTCTTCTCTAATGAACAGGCAAAACTGAGCGAAAATACAGTTTATGAAAATGCAGTGTATTAAAGCATCTCTATAATATTTTAATATTAATCATGCTCCTGTGATTACACCTGACTTCATTAAACCAGTATGCATTAAAATAAAAAGTTATCTTGATGTGCAAAGGCAAATGACTAGTTTGTTATTAGCAGACACACATGAACAATCTGCCTAAGGCAGACAGCTCTGTCTGACTGCACTTATTAGAGCTGATCTGTCCGACACTGACCATTATTGGAATACAATCCCTCCAGTGAACGACCTCTCGCAACCACAAATGAGGTCAACTACAGCTGTCCTCTCAAAGTGCACGGGCATTTGATTTACACAAGGGTGTTTTACTTTTTCTTGTTTTCTTCTCTCTCTTTAGTTATTAAAGTGTAAAGCCTGCAGGCACATGTTCAGTCCTCCGCTGCTCATCATGCATTGAGATGTAAATTCCACAACAGTGACCAGACATAGGTTATACCATTATTTGCTCTTGTGCTATTATCCCAGGACATCAACCTGTCATTACTGTGTGTCACTTCTGTGTTTAAAAAAAACCCGTGACAAATTGTAATTTCATGGGACGCGCTTCCAGATAATCTTTTCACTTGAGGAGATGCACTTGTGGGAATTATTTACGACAACAAATACTGTACATCATCACCAAGAGAAAAACTCTATTCTGTAGCCTTTGTTAAATACAATTTGAAGTAGATCAACCTTATGAAGGCTACTATATTATTATTTTATTATCTGTTATTATACATATATTATATTCTATACATTATTGGATTAGATACATTCGATTTTTTATGTTTTTTTGTTGTTTTTTTTTGTTTTCCGTTTATGTATCTTGTTTTGGTTGCAAAAAAAGAAGCGGAGGCAAAAAAACTAAACAAAAAAACATAAAGATGTGATCTGCTGACGTCAGACCGTTGCCAGGAAGTGACGTTGCTTAGTTACATGCTGGTTGTCACGCTCACAACAACTTTTCTTCAAAAGCAATATTTAAATTTTTGCAAACATCCTTCCTTCACCTATCTATGCTGAGTTGGATACGATGAGGACTGGAGCCATACATATCCTTTATGAAGGCTTTTGCAGGTAAAACAGCACTTGTTATTTAGATTTAGCGAGCTTTCGCTTACCTTAGCTTAGCTTTAGCTTTCCAAAACAACATGGATCCATAGATGCTAAAGCAATACACGTACATACACAATGCCGTAGCTTTTCAACGTAACGTGAGAGTTTTAATATATTACCCAGTGATGTGTGCATCTGAAATTTTCTTTGTCTTCTCTTCTGATACAGATCCGGTGGTTAAATTTACATCCAAAAACCATGTTCAGTCCTAGTGAACTCGAAGGTGAAGTGGATCACACCTTTTTTGATAGTGACTGTGAAGATGGAAAAGTAGAGTATGGTAAAAAAGTGAACACTAAGCCAACAACAACAACAACAACAACAGACATTTCACCAACAAGTAACAAGATACAGCCAAAGCCAGCTGATAACATAAAAATTATATTAGATGATGGTGCAAATAAAGACCCAAGGTCAGTGAATAACAACACCAAAGGCTTTGAAAGAAAAGATGACTATAAAGAAGTTCAGAGTACAAACTCCAACAAACACTTTATGGCCATGTTGGCTGATCCTAGATACATTGATGAAGATGAGGAAGGCACCAGATATTCAGGCTCAAAAAATAAGAATGTACAGGTACATAAAAAACAGGTAACTTATGGCTGGCGTCCATCTTCTGCGTCCTCTGAGGCTAAAGATACAGAGTCCACTTCAACTTCTGGACACAGTGAGAGCAGAGCAGGCTCGGCAACATCTGGAGATGCTCACAGTGTCAGTTCAGAAGAGCCCAACGACACAGTGACAGATGTGACTCCTCTGTCTTCTCCTGCCAGCAGCCGTTTACAGTCCCTAAATCTAAACCACTCTGAAACTGAAGATGACAGTGTGGAGCAACAGCAGAGTGTGCCCTCCAGTGGCCTTTATAGTGCACAACACCATGAGAACTTCAGTCAGGACGAAGATGATTGTGAGTAGACATGTCAACTACACCAACCATAACTGTGTTGTATCTGCACATTTTAACCATAATTATTCTATTTAGACTCCTTAAGTTCTGTGAGTCGACTGGACAGTAATGTGGTTGTGCAGTTTCCTGGTTCAAGGCATCGCAAGAACTACACATTTTCCAACGATGAGGTCAAGCGCATAGATCGTGAGAACCAGCGTCTTCTTCAGCAGCTTTCCCGCTGCTCCTCAGGTTTAAGACCAGGAAGTGCAGCAGGACAGAGGCATTGTGTGACATCCAGTAAACCACCAAATCGTGTTTCACACAGCTCACTCAACAGACTACGAGAACAACAGCGTATTGAACGGGACAATCTAGTGAGTATAATGCTGTGCTTTATATAGAGTTACTAGTATAATTCCATTTCATTATTTTTTAAATTACTTTTTATTTTATTTAGATTTCTTTCTGGGTCAATAAAACATTCCTGTAGGCTTTATAATAATATTAATATTGAGTCTATAGACCAATAATATGTAATGTCTAAGTGTGGCAAGTATTTAATTATTGTATGAAAAATGCTGAATAGGGTAAAGACACTGCATATATAGAACGCAACCTATAGAACTTGTCATTATTTTAAAACTAACTTGTAATTAATCACTCAGAGCATTCAGTAGGCCCATGCACATGTGTTCATTCATTAGTTTTGTTTGTTGTGATTCCATGTTGTGTTTGCACAGCACTGCAGATACTAGTTGTAGTAAAGTTAGTTTCAGTCTTTGAGAGCCACCCTTGAAAGCAGACACGAATGGAAGTGGACAGATGGCAGCAGGTGGCACTCTAGCTGCATGCAGCACCCCAACTTCTGCAGCGCTGTCCTCTCACCCCATATTTCTCCTCCAACTGACCAGTGAGCCAGTAATACCCAGAGACTTGATTCAAAGAAATTAGTATTCATCTATAATACTAATATCCTGAAATAATCAACTTTTGTACTGTATATTTATCATTAAGTTATTTGAGGTTAAAAGTTGTGACGTTTAGGATGTTTCGCTCTTGTGTAGTACACCCTGTTCGTCACAAGTGCTTTTGGCCCTCTCTATTCTTAGAGTGAAGTAATTGAATATGCTGTCTGATGAGGTTTTCCACTGTGCCCTTAACATGTGTAAGGCAACTGTGGAACCAGCTCATTTCACTTCACCCTGAGCACTTGGTTTGATTTTTGCTCAAATTATTAAACTTTAATTATTTTGTTGCTAATTTCATTTTATTTATTTTTTGTAAGTTTTTCACATTATGGACTTGCTGGAGAATATTGCTTATTATACATTATGCAAGACTAGCTGCATGCATTTAACCACTTAGATATTTTACTTAGGTTCAAAATTGTCTTCACTTTATTTCCATCAACAATTTCTGAATTTGGAATTTTTGATTCTATTTTTGTCTAAATCTGAGCACGTTTTCTGTGCAGTGGCTCCTATAATGAAGTAGCTTCTTCTTAAATTGGCTTTTTTCCTTAGTGGCTTGTCACAACTAATTGTCTGTTTGTAGTTTTCTGAGATATTGCCAATTGATATGATACAACTTTTAAAAATAATAATAGCATATTAAGAAAAGCAAATGATTTAAGGTTTGAATTTGGTTGTGCTGGTATGTTCTATTTTTTTCATTTGTCATAGGCATTTTTAAAAAGACTTGAATCTGTAAAGCCATCTCCGGGTATGAAGCGCTCAGAGCAACTGGCTGATTACCAGCGCCAAGCTGGTTACCTGGGAATACGTCCTATTTACCAGACCACCACAAAGAAATCCTCCAGTAAAGTATCTTAGTGTTATTTAATGACAATTTTTAACTTCAATGACTGTGCTATGATGTAAAATATAAAGTATTTAATTTATTATGATGTTATACATTTATATGAGGTGTGTGTTTTTATCAGGTATAGGCCATATTCAAAACAAACCACCCCATTACAGTGCCAGATCAACTTCTTCTGCCACAGAGCTCTGCAGCAGACCTGCACCCAGGACAAGGAAACCCAAAGCAGCACCTCCAGCCTGGAGTTGACCAGACAATAAAGAGGATAGAAACTACCCTACCCCCTAATATTCCATGTGTGCTAGGTGACAAAACTTGGTGACAAAACTTGGTGACAAAACCTGTCCTTTAGAAATGGGTACCACACATGTGACATGACCTGTTTGTTTTTGTCTATACTTGTAATGGTTGATTGTATTGAATCATCCATACTACTTTATGGTGCACTTTATGTCTTTTAGAGAACTCTGCCATTATTTCATGCTGTTGAATGGACATGAATTAATATTGTTGCAGCCTTATATTGTATGTAAAGCAACTTTCCTTTATAATAAATTGTTTTAAAATATTTGTATAGATATCTTATGTTTTTTTACAAATATAATTAAAAACATTAGTATAAGACCTCTTTATTAATAAAACAATGTAAGAAGCTGGGATACATGGATTAGTAGGACCACATTAAAACAAAACATTGTAAAATGTGGAACAGAAAGTGGCATTGTCCAGTATTTTTGGCACAGCAGCAACGAACCACCAGCTTGAGTAGGTTACCCTGCATCAACCTGTGCCGTTTCACAAGTAGGATATTTACAATTATTGGAGGGGCCATTTCTTTGGCTGGAATACATTCCCACAATCACCACATTGTTATCATTCTTTACAATTAAGACCTCGGTTGAAGGGTTTCCTTGGGAACTGGGAGATAAGAAAGTTTATTTTGTGAACTTCTTGATCTCATCGTACAGCACCAACACAAAGGCGCCACCCATGCCTCTGATCACGTTGGACCAGGCTCCCTTGAAAAAGGCCTTTCCTCCCTCATCCTTCAGGATCTTCTTCCAGCAGTCAATAGTGCCCGAGTACATGATGTCAGCTGTGGAGACAGACGCTCATTAATTAACAGTGTTCACATGTAATTTCCAGCACCACTATTGACCACAATCACCTCCTTTGCGTCCAGACTGCATCATCATACGACGTCTGACTGTGTCAAAGGGGTATGAGACCAGGCCAGCTACAGCTGTGACAGTCTGAGCAATCATCCAACTGACCACAATATGTGTGTTTTTGGGGTCCGGCAGCATACCTGGAGCCAAGAGGGAGATATGTTTATAAAACATAAATTCATATACAATAAAATACTACATACTGACAATAATGCTATATACACACCTTTAGCTGTGTCAAAGCAGCCAAAGTAGGCTGCTCTGTAGATGATGATACCCTGGACAGACACATTGAAACCCAGGTAGAGACCCTTTACGCCATCAGTTTTGAAGATTTTAGCAATGCAGTTGCCCAGACCAGTGAATTCTCTCTCTGCCAAGCCTTTACCAATATCTGCAGCCAACCTGGTTCTGGCAAAGTCAAGAGGATAGACGAAACACAGGGAGGTTGCACCGGCAGCGCCACCAGATGCCAAGTTACCTGCAAAGTAACGCCAGAACTGTGTTTTCTGGTCCACTCCACCCAAGAAAATCTTTTTGTACTTGTCTTTGAAAGCAAAGTTAAGGGCCTGAGTGGGGAAGTAACGGATCACGTTGGCCAGGTTGCCTCTCCAGAAAGACAGGAAACCCTGCTCTTTAGGGATTCTGACCACACAGTCCATGATTCCTTTGTACTGCATGTCTGCAGTGATCTGCTTGCTGGCATGTTGAACCTGCAAACCAAGAGTTGGAGTCATTGAAAGTGCCTAGAAATTAAATTGAAATAAAATTTAAATTTCTTATCCTAATATCCAGACACATTTTATGTGTATTTATTACTTTTACTTTGTTCGTTATTATGTTGCAAGGTCTAGCTGTGGCCCAGCACATGTGTGTCACTTGAGTCAAGACTGTATCAAATTACATAGTTCAAGTTAAATTTAGAAAGCAACTTTCACTGATTATTCATTATTATAATTACGTAATTATGTTACAAGGCGTAGTAATTGTTTAAGAAAAAATGTGTAAATTACTTTCTTTGAGAGCTTTAAACATGCAACCAGAGTAGGTCTGCGCGTAAAACCATGCCCAGAGCTGTAGACCTTGTGCGTAATAGCATTACGCACGGGACCAAATTAAACCTAATTCTAAAATAGCTTTCAAATTCACTTTATCTCTCAAGATTCATTATTTAGGAAACCAGCATATACACTGAGCGTTTATATATTCATGCTTAGAGCAGCAGGATGAGTTCCTTTACCTGCAGCAAGAGCTTGACCCTCTCAATTGGAGCAACAGCTGTTTTGGAGATGGCTGCGGCGATGCCACCGGCCAAAAAGTCTTTCATAAAACTGATCACTGCGTCCGACATGGTGGAGGTGCCGATAAGAGAGCCCTGACTTTTCAACTATCTCCAAGCTCCTCAAGGAAACCCAACGCCCCTCCAAGTGGACGCAGCCCCTCCATCTGCCCAAATATATCACCCCCATATCTCGCGAGAAATAAAAAGTGATGGATTTGCATTTTGACAAACCGTTTCACAGGACAGAAAAAATATCCTAGGTTAAAGTTCAAATCATGGTCAACGCCATGTTAAAGAGGCCAAGTTAGTCATACCGGGGACATTTGAAGGAGACGACTTCAATGGAATATTTGGACATGTAAACTAGCCCATAGAACACATCCTTCAAAATGGCATTGGCATTTTTAGAGTTTAGTATAGGTTAGATTTAGCCTTTAGTGTCCTTAGGCTAATTGCAAATAAGTTATCTTGATAGGCATAAATCAATAATCTTCAAACATTTGGGGGGTGGAGGGGGGCACACAAGAGCCAAATCACTATATGTCTGTATGGCCTAGTTGTTTTAAACTATTTTTTTAAACTCTTGGAGTAGGCCTGTAAGCCTGCATAATATTATATGAACAGGTGCAGTATGTAACTTTCTGGAGGTGGCACGTCACTTGCATGATTCCATGAAAATACACACTTAAAATCATACTTCGGAACATTTTCTGTGGCGGTGATACATAAGTAATATGCCATACCGTGGAAGATAATTGCCAACATTTCCGTGGAAACATGGAAACAAAGTTTAGCCAAATAAGAGTCAGGTTTGTGAAAATCCAAGCCTCCTCACAGTAAAGTGAAATTAAATGAAGTGAAATGCAATCCAACATTAATCAAAAATGACCTGGCAAGTTGTATTTGCTCCTTCAACACTGTGCCATCGCTGGTCCAGGTCTTATAAACACACATAAACTAAATTGAAATGAAAAGAACCACTAATAACCGCTAAGGGGCGCCAATTGACTTGCCTCCCCTAGATGACCGTCCCAAATTTCTTTGACCAATTGCATAAAACCATAAAATAAAGATTCATTTCCAATACAATGTTGTAGAAAAGGCATAGCAAATATTCTTTACTCTGCCTCGCTAGACTTCTCTGTAGGTTTTTCTATGGCCTATGCGACTGGGCTGTGCCAGGCTAAGTGTGCGTGGGTCTACGTTGCCGCGTCTTTGTAAATCTTAATGAATGATGCGCAACACTAATAGTGTAGTTGTTAAATTAGTCAAAAGGTGGCAGTGGTGCGTAGTTTATAGGACAACATATGCTAGTCTATATAAATAATACGCCACTTTGAGTGTTTGTTTGTTTTGTTTTGTTTTTTCTCTAAATCGGTTGTTCCACGAGGGACATCATGGGGGAGACGCCGTTGAAAGCACCATGAGCTGCCCTCACGAGAGGTCATGGTTCACACCCAGCTGCTGCTTAGGACCCCACGTCCACCTGTCTGCTTTAAGTCAGTGAGTACTGAGTAGACCTAATTCATTTACTTACTTTTATATGAATATTATTTTGAATTTCATAACGTCTGAACTGGAGCTAGACCTTTAGTCTGGCCTGTTGTGCTAATAAATTATTACTGTTGTGCTTAGTGCTTTTTCTGTTGTTTGTTTATCTTTCTTTAGCTGGAATAGGCTATGTTGTCTCAAAAATTGGACAGAGCTGCCACTGTCTTTTATTAAAATTGAAATCTGATAAAGATCTGTGAGCTCTGAGTAACTCAGATCAGAGGCTGAGGGAGGGGGCCTGGGTCAGGATTTGCATTTTGAGTCTGAGGAGCTGCAGGTGTCAGACAGTTTGGACCCCCTCACCCCCACCCCCCCAATCACAACCGTGTATGAGACGCTACAGTGACTGATTTTATCTCGTACCACTGTGACAAATATCTTTTTACATGCTTGCTCCCCACTGTCTCTCCCCCTGGCTATCTGAGATCAGCAGAGATCGGCCACATAATGGAGATTATAAATGTCAGACTGGGTTAAAACCACAGATATGAGGATCAAAAACTCACCAGCATGCACCCACCAGTCGCTTTTAATCTGATCAATCATGTTTAATCATGTTTTTTATTAGTGGTTCCATGTTAACAATTCAAATCATTTTCTGTTGTTAAATCAGATCCATATGTGCACACCATATTTCTAGGGATAGCCTATTATCCTTTCAAAGAAGTTAAACTGGAGAATAAATCGTGAACTTACTTGAGGTTTTACAACTACAACGAAGAATTAAACAATCATTCTTATTGTTCAAAATCTCTCTTGGCTGTCTCTTAACTGACAAAGCTTTATCCCACCAGTCTCCTAAAGTCAAGTGCTAATACAGATCCAGCCGATGCATCGCACGCTGGGCTCACACAGGCTCCACAGGCTGCAGGGGAAGCAGATTACCTCTCTCTTTATTGGCTCTCAGTTCGTCGTCACAAATGTTAAAGATTCTGACTGGAGACAATACAAGTCCAAATCTAGAAAAAGAGTCATGTGCAGCTGACGTCTGACACCCTCAGCCAGGACAGTGCCCAAGAGAGTGTCCGGGGATGACCAATCCCCCATGACCAATCCCGAGACAGGAGACACACAGCTCAGGGGGAACTGAGGGGCGGGCAGTGTGGGAGGGTGATGGAGACTGTCTATTTATATCATAAGGAGGAAAATGTATGTATTAAAATAGCTTGTGTTTGTCTGTTAGTAAAGCTTTCTTGGAATCATATTTGCACTGAAGGTAGGACATAGATGGTAAAGTCATTGATTCCATAATCCAATAATCCAATAAAATGTAACATTTCCCTTCTAAACCCACAGAAAACTATATCATAGTTAACTGTGTATTTGACACTTATTCTGTACCAACCCATAGCTGGATTAAAATCAAATAAAGTAATTAGAAAAATATGTTTGCCTTTTATGTACACTGTATTTCTAGTAAACTAAAACTAGCATTACTTTGCATAGAATTCTACAATCTTTGGCTAGTTTTGCAGTCCACAAGTCTACAATGGCTTCATTCGTTTCTTCACACAAAATGTTGAGCCAATTATCCAGATCTTCACTATTAACACCAAGTAGTGGACTGCCAGGCAAAATGATCTTAACTGGATGAGTGAAATTGGATGAAATGAGTAAACACTGCAGTGATTGAAGGATGTTTGCAAGTGCTAGAGGCCATTGTATAGACTTGTATGTTTGCTTTATCTGTCTTTAGACAGCAGAAAACAATCAGTCAATAGGGCTGAAACAAAACAATCAGTCAATAAGGCTGAAACAGGCGAATCTATTATTTGCAACTAATCAGTTATTGAAAAAATACAACTAATTTAGTAATCACAGAACAGTAATTACATCCAAATGTTTGATGAAAAATTTTTCTAGTGACTCATCAGTTAAAAACCTTGCTAAGACTATCCTATCCATCTTGCATTTATTCCATTATAGAAGTTTTCATTTCTGAAAAATACATGAATAATATGTTTTATTACTCTGAGTGGGTCCACAGACTACAACTTGCCTGCTTATTTTCTTGGAAAATGATAAGTTTAATGCCATACTGTGAAACATTTTAGAATGGAAATAGGCAGATGGAGTACACGCCTCCAAAAAAAGTTGTTTAAATTAAAAAAATGAGTTTCAGCCCTAACACACTTCCACTTGAGTTTAGCATTAAAACTAAGAATGTTTTTCTATGTCAGTGAATGTTTCTGACACCAAAACATATTACTTACTTGTAACATTTTAGCCCTCTTTCCCGCCTCATCCTTAGTTTTCTTTACTTCATTACTGGAGTGCGAAGTATTCACTGTGAAAAAGTCCTCATTTCACTAGAGTAATACACTTACCTTCAAGAAGATGGTGCCCCTTTAAGTGTGTGGTCTGCATTCATTTAGTCAAAGAAGAGTAACCCGCTCTCCAAACCTCAAGATCCTTTTGATTCAGCACAAAACTTCATTATCTGGCCTTAGTCCCAAATTAGTGGTCATCTTAAGTGTTGAATAATGTCATCTCAAGTGAAATGAGGAAGATTGTGTTAAAAGGTTGGATGTGTAGTGGTTCTATTGTGCACATGCGTTGGTATGTATGTAAATGTGTGTGTTTTTGTCATGCTGTTTTTGTGTGGTACTGAGGGTCTTCACCTTACTTACCCCTGCACTTGTGTTTTTCTTTTCACATAGAAACAAGGAAGGAAAAGAAATTACATCACCTACTCACAAGTTGGATGAGGGATTTAAAGGTAACACAATTATTCTTATTACACACTTTGTACGCTATGAAGCCATAAAAACAAAAAAGAATGGTCTGCACAAATTACTGCAGCTTAAATATATTATTGGATTGATACTGCAAGAGAAAGGTGACTAGTGAAAGACTTAAAACTCCAGGCAAGGCAAGTTTATTTGTATAGCGCAATTGGTACACAAAGTAATTCAAAGTGCTTCACAGAATAAGAAAGACATTAAAATCACAATACAAACTAATCAAAACATAAATAATCATCATAAAATTATCATTAAAAGAAAAGAGTGCAGAATAAAAAACCTTTCAGTCATATGCACAGCTAAGTAAAGGCCTGTCTCACATCTTCAGGAGACCCCACAGAGAGACTTGTAACAAGCAGAGCTGCTTTAAAGTTTCTCTGAGCCACAGGAGCCAGTGCAGAGACCTGAGCACAGGACGCATGTGCTCGTACTTCCTGGTTCTAGTCAGGACCCGAGCAGCAGCGTTCTGAATGTACTGCAGCTGTCTTAAGGCTTGTTTGGAGAGGCCAGTGAGCGTTACAGTAGTCTAACCTACTGGAGACAAATGCATGAATAAGTCTCTCCAAGTCTGGTTTTGACAGTATACCTCTGATTTTTGCAATGTTTTTAGATGGTAAAAAGCTGCAGATGTTATTGATTTAATGTAGCTGTTAGATGGTAAAAGCTGCAGATGTTATTGATTTAATGTAGCTGTTAAAGTTCAAGTCTGAGTCCATTATTATCCCTAGATTTCTAGCCAGATGTCAAGGTTTTAGAGAGAGAGACTGGAGGTGACTGCTGACACTTTCTCTTTGTTTCTGTGGGCCAAAGACTATGACTTCAGTCTTGTCTGAGTTTAACTGGAGAAAGTTGTTTTGCATCCACACACTGATCTGTTGGATGCAGTGGCAGAGTGAATCCACTGGTCCATATTCACCTGCTGCCAGTGAGACATAAATTGTGAATGGTCACATTTTTATATAGCGCTTTTCCACCTTTAAAGCACTCAAAGCGCTTTACATCAAGGAACCACTCACCCATTCAGACACACATTCATACACCATTGTACGCAGACACTGGGGGCGAGGTGGGTTAAGTGTCTTGCTCAAGGCCAATGATGTTTATGTCGAGAGCAGGAATTGAACCACCATCCTGTACATGCTGCCGTTAGGCCAGTTAATACGTTGTGGTATTGCTGCGTATTAAACGGTCTAATGGCAGCATGTAGAGATTAAACAAAAGGGGTCCTAGGATTGACCCTGGGGCACTCCACAGGTCAGGGCCATGTGATCTGAGACACAGTTTCCGATTTCAACAAAGTACTCCCTTTAGATGAGTGGTTCCTATGGCAATGCCTAAGGGGCGGGGGGGTCACGTGGGCAAAGGTGAGGTGCCGGTAGTTTAAAAGGCACCGTATTTCCTGCTGTCTGGTAGTGGGGAGGGGAGACGCCGGGTAGCTGTATTTTTCGTGACCGCTACGCTTCGTTTGCTTGTTACCATACTATTTTACGTAGGCCTACATTATCCCATCTGTGTGTGTGTATGTGTGTAACCTGCTTAAGCCGTTGTTCATTAAACCACCAGAAAATGCATTATGCGACTCGGTTTATTTCTTACGAACAGGAACGCGTCAGACAGAGGTACTGGACCCGATCTCCTCTCTAAGCGACAAAGGCTCAACGTCGCTACACTCCCTGTCTTCTAGATAGGACTTGAACCAATTTTGAGCAGTACAGAGATGTCCACCCAGTCCTCTAGTCTCTGTAAGAGGATCCCATGATCGACAGTGTCAAAGGCAACACTCAGATCTAACAGGATCAAGACTGAGACTTTGCCTGCATCAGTGTTCAGGCGGATGTCATTTGTCACCTTGATAAGAGCAGTCTCAGTGCTGTGGTGGGGTCTAAAACCTGAGGGGAAAACATCAAAGGAGTTCTTCATTTGGAGAAAGTTAATAGGCTGTTGGTAAGTCGGTAACAGCAGATTTGAGATGGGTCGGTAATTGTTCAGTATTGTGGCATCAAGACTGCTCTTATTTAGGAGAGTCTTAAAGCTCTTGGGAATGTTCCAGATTGAAGTGACATGTTAACTATGCAAGCAAGTGGTGATAGCAAACTGTTGAGCACTGACTTTAGAAATCATATTATTCTTGGAAATAATATACAGAGGTAACTGCAGAATTAGGGCTTGGCAATAAGGTGATAAAAATCCTAATAAAAACTGTGAACTTTTATCTCTGTGACTATATTATTTTGGTGATATCATCATTTAATGATTCAGTTTTCTGTTTAATACAGCTTTATGTTTAAACACAGACACTTAAACCCATTTGTTCCTATTGATTTCAGGCTCTAAATGAGTGAGGTGGATTTAACTAATCAAAGCGGAGCGAGAACTCCCATAAGCAGCACATGCTTGAAATATAATTATGAATTGCATGAATCCTGATTAAATCAACACTACGATCTAGGCCCAAGAAAACTGTGATTACATTTTTTTTTTTGACATATGGCCCACCTCTAAATAGAATACACACAGCTTCCATAAAAGATGTGTATGTTAATTAATGCTTTACTACTGCTTATTACTGTCTCCATGTCTGTAATTCAGTTCCTAGTTTACTGAAATAACACCTAAACATTTGCCTGTGATCCAGAACACACACTTCAATACTTTACGAAGATGTGAGTCTGGTCACCAGTGAATCTCCCTGTTTTTAAATGGCCGTAAATCATAGGAGACCAATGAGCTCCTTTGTTTCACATGTCTCACTTAAAAAAAAAGTCTGATTGCACAATCATGTTTGACCAGGGTTGAGAGGCAACGGATGGCATGGGGGCCAGATCGTATAAAAAATACGAAGAGATATCATTCTGGATTTGCCAGGCAACCCAAACATTATTATAAAAGACAAAAAGAATACAATTTGAGAGATGGTCTGAAATTGTTTTGGATTAAAAAAGAGCCACCAGGAACAACTGTTGATGGTTGCAGAAACATTAATTTAGTTTAACTTACAATTTCCACTCTCCTCATTATCAGTAGGATATAATGTTCTGTAATCTTTTCCATGCTCAGCTCTAAATGTCACATGAATTTAGGCTCACGTCTTCATGACTCTTTTGGCTCCTGTTGAGATATGTCATAGGTTAGCCGTAAAGCCATACATGTTTGATAAATCAATTTGTTCTGATGTGTGTCTATTAGTCTTCCTGACTCCGCACCACTGACCCTTTGATTGGAGGATAAGTCTCGGCTGCTGTGTCCATCTTGATTTGATGGCCGAAGAGGGGCCAGATTGACCTTTGACCTGTGCGGCTGAGCTGCTCCAGTCAGAGGGTTAATGAGCGACGCCTGTTCAGGGCAGGGCCTGAGTGACCGGGACCATCAACCTCTGTGCGACCC
Source organism: Periophthalmodon schlosseri (assembly GCA_000787095.1). Taxonomy (NCBI): domain Eukaryota; kingdom Metazoa; phylum Chordata; class Actinopteri; order Gobiiformes; family Gobiidae; genus Periophthalmodon; species Periophthalmodon schlosseri. Next base: position 19,156 of record JACM01059437.1, read on the forward strand.
TCCTCCTTCCTCTGCTGAGCTCTCCTACACACAAGCTCAGGTTTGTACAGCTGCTGCACAGCTTTCAACCCTGCTCCATAGCCACGCTGTTGTATAGTTTCTATATATTACATCACTCTAGTCTGGGCTGAAGAACTGCATTCAGGGACCTTGGCTTCCCATA